>JAJOOE010001194.1:0-28539 GCA_036250405.1 Solanum raphanifolium
TACGGTCATCACCTACGGACCGTGAATGGACTTACGGTCCGTAGATGACCTCCGTGAATGCCTTTTTCTGCATTTCCTTCAGCTATCTCTAAACTTCTGCGCCTGAACACCTTTCCTGCAAAACATGATAAAACACATAAAAACCAATATAAAAAGGCTCTAGACACACACAACTTGTGAGTGAAATGTATTAGAAATACCGTAAACTCACGGTATATCAGCACCCCAACGACGGATACTACCTACGTTCTGTGGGTCAATCAACGGATCGTGGTTCATCACCGTAGATGTCACCTTTGATCCTAAAATTTTTCCTAAGTTTGGGACTGAACCACGAGGCCCAACCTACGGTCCGTTGGTGTCTTCCGTTGGTTCTGACACGAGATCCTAGAAAGATGCATTTTTCTATTTTCTTGAATATGAGGTGTTACATTATCTCCCCCTTAGGAACATTCATCCTCGAATGAAGGCTAAATTCACTGAGTGAGGAGGGAGGGAGCTGCAATCCCTACCACTAAGTACTAGAAATTAAAATCTAACTAAACTTAGTTCCAAGAATCATACAAATATGTTAAAAATCAAGAATAACTGAGGGAACAAGATACTGAGACTGAATTTTAAAAGAGTAAACTTAGAGACTTGAAAGGAGCTATTACCTCAACCTGAAACAGAATCGGAAGGGAAGAGGTGATGATACTTGGCCATCATGTCTCTTTGTGCTTCCCAAGTAGCTCTCTCTACGGAGTGACTCCTCCACAAAACCTTTATTGAAGCGACTTCTTTATTTCTCAACATACAATCTTGACGGTCAATAATTTCAACTCCCACATCTTCATAAGTGAGACTATCCTTCACAAAGACACTCTCTAATGGTACTATTGATGCTAGATCACCCAAACACTTCAACAAGGATATGTGAAAGATTGGATGTACTGCTTCTAGCTCTGCTGGTAACTCTAATTCATAAGCCACATTACTAACCCTTTTCAAGATTATATAAGGGCCTACATATCTACGACTGAGCTTCCCTTTCTTGCCGAATCTCCTCATCCCCTTCATAAGTGACACCTTCAGGAAAACCCAATCATCGATCTCAAATTCTAAGTCCCTTCTCCTCACATCTGCATAGGACTTCATATGACTCTGGGCTGTCTTTAGTCTATCTCTGATGAGCTGAACTTTCTCTATAGCATAATGAACTGAATCTGACCCAATCAAAGCTGCTTTACCTACTTCAAACCAACTAATCGGGTACATGCATCAACGCGCATATAGTGCCTCATACATGGCCATCTGAATACTGGAATGAAAGTTATTTTTAAAGGCAAACTTTATGAGAGGTAGGTGATTGTAACACCCCGACTTTTCGAAACGTATAAATTGACTCGTATCTTCTTGGAAAGACCAAGAGAGTGGGTAATAAATTAATAATGATGTGTTATGTGATATTTTAAGTGTTCAAGTGTTGTATCTCATGTTTTGAAGTTAGGTAAGTGGAAAAATAAAAGTTGGCGAAAGTTACCGTAAATTCCGTTTTAAAGATTTGTCAGAAATTTGGGTTAAATGTCTCGGACGTTTTCTCCTAATATATTAAGAGTTATGATCTCCACGACCTATCGAATCGAAGGTCTATCAGTGTAGTTTCCAACGAGTCAAACCGTTCGTTCATACAACTTCAGAATAGAGAGATATTTGCGTTTTTGTGGGATGCGCAAGCAGGCACGTGAGGTGGGGCCCTAGGTCGGTGGAATGTTACATATATCTTCTTCTTCGACCTTTTTCTTCATTTTTAAGCTAAGAACCAGATAAATTAGAGAAACCCATTTATAGGATCAAGTGAAGTATAGATTTTCTCTACTTAAGTCTTTGACGAAAGTTGTTCTACGCATTAGACTCATCATCGTGGTATAATTTGTTTTATCGATTGAGTAGCATATCACACTTTAGTGTTGGGACAACAAGGGTTTGAATATATTTGAAGGTTTTGAGGCATATTACGAACCTAAGATCGAGGTAAGACCCTTCTGTCATCGACTTTAGCTTTTATAAGCATCAAACAACAATTTACAATGGAAATGCGTATCTTTTATCATATTGTCATGGTATCTTTTATTTTTGTGTGTTGATTATGGTCCTACCTTGTTGTAGTATCAAGGGAGTTATGAGTAAAAGTCGTTAGGCCACGTGAATTTAGCGAAAAAGGTATGTTAAGGCTATTCCCTACTTACGACCTGTTTCCTTAAAGCTTAGAAGCAATGTATTTGGGTCGTTATCTTTGATATACTTGTAGCTGTGATTGTTGATTGTTGGCTGCTCGAGTTGATATAATTCTCCCTTGTCGGGATTCATATTCAGTTAGTAGCGTCCCTATGTTGGACAAGACTTAGAGGTTATTTGTATAGGTTGCTTATAACTAAATTGCTCACTTTTAGCGATTGGATTGTTGTTGTAGCCCTTGGGGCTATTGTGGTTAGCTGCAAGAATGTAATCTATGCATAGAAGGGCTATGTTCTGCCTATAGGGCAATATGGATGCCTAAAAGGGCTATGAGTTGCCTACGGGGCCATATTGATGCCTGAAGGGCTATAAGTTGCCTATAGGGCTATATTGATACCTAAGAGAGCTATGTGTTGCCTACAGGGCTATATTAATGCCTAAGAGGGCTATCTGATTTCCTACGGGGATAGGGGACTACCGATAGGGGTATATATGCTGATTGGCACCTTCCGGGCTTATGGAGGCCTTAGTATGTGGTCTTGTGTGCTGTTTGTACCTGTCGAGCTTATGGGGGCTTGGTTAGGTTGTTGTTTTATTATTTTTGATAAGCTTAGATTTAAGAGCAGGTCAGTACACTTATCTTATCCTTGATTTATTTATCAGATTATTCAAGTATATCAGGATACCTCATCATAGTCTATTGCCTTTCATACTCTGTACATTATTTTGTTCTGACACCCCATTGCCTTGGGGGCACTGCATTCATACATGTAGGTCCTGACAGACGACCGAGTAGACCTCCTCAGCAGCATGATTGACTTTTATCCGGTTGGCTAGCCCCTTTTCTCCTGAGTTGCCAGAGTTGGGAGGTTTGTTACCTTTTGTTGTATATATCTTTATGGGTAGGCTGGGGCCTGTCCCGCTAATCTTTACTACTCTTAAAGGCTTGCAGACTATTGTGTGGGGTTTATAGCTACGTTATGGCCATGCATTCCTAGTTTGTTGGTTTGCTGAAGCTTGTTAGTTGTGTGATGCATTGTCTTGATATTCCTGCTTTCAGTTTCGGTATAGAAATCATGGTGGCCTCGACGGCCCAATCAGGATTTCTGTGCTAGTTGACTATTTCTTTATATGAATTCTTGGGAGTAGCTGTTTCTTTTATTGATCTGTTTACAGGGGCATTGCTGGCCGAGGGCTTAATTTTAAGCCGATATATACTTGTTTTTTTTTTGCTGTTTGTGGCTGCTATGCGCTAGTAGCAAATGGTTCAGCAGGGTCGGCTCGAGCCTGAGTTTTGGCATTAGGAGCCAGTTGCGTCCTTGAATATGGGGCGTGACAAACTTGGTATCAGAGCAACGTCGTATCCTAGGGAGTCTGCAAGCCATGTCTAGTAGAGTCTTGTTTATAAATGTGTTGTGCACCACATCAATAAGCAAGAAGCTACCGGGCATGTTAGAATGACTATCTTTCTTTTGCTCACCTTGTTCTATAGAGCGGTGTCTTAAGGGTTGAGGTTTCTGGCTTATAATTGATACTTGTATGCAGATAAAGGTGGCTGATACTCGACAGACCACAACTAGCCATGGGCTAGATACAACTGCAATCGAGGGTACCGGCAAGGTACCACAGGTGGAGGTAGCCCATTGTCAGACCCAGGGGGATACATCTTCTCAGCCCCCTATAGGTTCTCCACAACTTTAGGAGCCTCCGAGGGCTATAGGACTTCCGAATCCACCAGCAGTACCACCTCTAGTTCCTCCTATTCCATCTGAGCAGGATTTCAAGAGTGCAGTATATATGTTAGCACAGTTAGTAGCTGCACAGTGCCAACCAGTTGTGCCAGATGTTGCCGGACCTTCTGAAGGGCCCGGAAGTACGAGAGTTCGTGAATTTCTTGCCTTGAATCCTCCACAGTTTACAGGGACAAAACGCAGAGAAGACCCTCAGCACTTTGTTGATCAACTTAATAGGATCTTTAGAGTCATGCACGCCTCGGCGACTGAGTCAGTTGAGTTAGCAGCATTTCGATTGCGTGATGTTGCAGTATTGTGGAATGAAAGTTAGGAGAGATCTAGCGGAAAAGATACATCTATTCCCACTTGGGATACCTTTACAGAAGCTTTCGTAGATCACTATTTACCTCGAGATTAGGGATGGCCGGGTGGACCAGTTTCTAAACCTCCAACAAGGTGGCATGAGTGTCCGAGAGTACGGGCTGAGATTTGATTCATTGGCTAGATTTGCACCAGCATTTGTTGATATGATGTATGACAGGGTGCGTAGATTTGTGGGAGGGCTTGACTCAGACTATATCGAGGCTTGTTCTACCGCTGTGCTAAATGATAATATGGATATTTCATGGATTCAGTCCTTCACACAGGGCATAGAGAATCACCGACATCTACAGTATACGAGGGAGAGGGTCGAGAGAGAGAGACAGAAGAGGGCTAGGCCCGCTAGTTCGCAGGGAGATTTCCAGGGTGGTCCCAGACCACGATATTTTTTTAGGCCACCTAGACCTCTACCACTGCAGTTCCAGGGTAGTAGAATTGATCGTCAGGAATAGTCAGGCTCAGGTGAGGGTTCACGAGCATCAGGCCTGCAGTAGTAGAGGGGTTCAGGCCAGGCTAGGACATCTCCACCGCGTTGCGTTACTTGCGGTAGGATGCATTTCGGGAGGTGTAAACAGGATTCCACAAGTTGTTATTCTTGTGGACAGGAGGGGCATGGGTGGAGAAACTGCCCTACCATAGGTCAGGGTGGTATAGGTCAGTCGACCAGGTCAGGAGTAGGTTCCTCCTCATTAGCACAGTTTACAGGGCGTGGACCCCAGACATCAGCACGTAGGGGTAGAGGCGGAGGGAGAGAGGGATCATCTAGTTCTGGTAGTGAACAGAACTGTACATATTCATTAACCAGCTGATAAGACTCAGAGTCATCACCAGATATTGTGACAGGTACATTGATTGTTTGCTCCCATTGTGTTTATGCTTTGATAGATCCTGGATCTATTTTGTCTTATGTTACTCCATTTATTGCGGGGAGGTTATGTATAGTAGCAGAGTCATTAGATTGACCCTTTATTGTATCTACACCAGTTGGTGAGTCTATTGTTGCCAGGAGAGTCTATTGAGGTTGCACGGTAGAAATTATCGACCGTCAGACCTCTGTAGATCTCAAAGAGTTAGAGATGGTCGATTTCGATGTCATTATGGGTATGGAGTGGTTAGTGTCTTGTTATGCTAATGTTGAGTGCTGGACAAAGATTGTTAGATTCCACTTTCCAGGAGAGGCAGTTCGGGAATGGAAAGGCGATACAACAACGCTGAAAGGTAGGTTTATTTCCTATCTGAAGGCAAGGAGGATGATTACCAAGGGTTGTATTTATCATGTTGTTCACGTTCATGATATAGATCTAGAACCACCGACTCTTCAGTCTATTCCGGTAGTTAATGAGTTTCTAGATGTATTTTCAGACGAACACCCTATTATCCCTCCAGAATGGGAAATTGATTGTTCTATCAATATGCCACCAAGTACACAACCCATATCTATCCCTCCTTATAGAATGGCTCCTGCTGAGCTAAAGGAGTTGAAGGATCAGCTGAAAGACTTGCTGGATAAAGGCTTTATTAGGCCTAGTGCTTTACTATGGGGTGCACCAGTGTTGTTCGTAAGGAAGAAATATGGCTCACTAAGAATGTGTATCAATTACCGACTGTTGAATAAGGCAACTATAAAGAATAAGTATCCCCTTCCGAGGATAGATAACTTGTTTGATCAATTACAAGGTGCTAAGTGTTTCTAAAGGATTGATTTAAGATCAGTGTACCACCAGATATGAGTTCGGGAGAAAGACGTTCCAAAGACAGCTTTTAGAACTAGATGGACACTTTGAGTTTTTGGTAATGTCAGAGAGATCATGAAACGGTGTTATCCTAATACTAGAATGATAGTAATTATTATAAGAAAACTCAATCAAAGGCAAATCATCATCAAAATTTCCTTTGAAATCAATCACACAAGATCTTTACATATCCTCTAATGTCTGAATGGTACGCTCGGCTTGACCATCATTTTTAGGATGAAAGGTCATGCTAAGTTTCACTAAGTACAAATACCATCTTGAAACGACTTCTAAAACATAGATGTAAACTGATTACCATGATAGAGGATAATGGACAAGGGCACTCCATCCAACCTTAACATTTCTCGGATATAAATCTTGGCATACTCTTTAACTAAAAATGAAGCGTTAATGGAAAGAAAGTGAGCTGATTTCATCATTCGGTCCATAATAACCCAAATCTAATCGAACTGTCGATGAGTGCGAGGAAAACCTGTGATGAAGTCCATATTCAAATCTTCTTATTTCCATGTAGGAATGCTAATGTTTTGATCCAAACCACCCGATTTTTGATGCTCAACTTTCACTTGTTGATTCGGACATTTAGTAACAAATTCCGCAATATCCTTCATCACCCGATTCCACCAATAGACTTCCCACAAGTCATGGTACATCTTGGTGGCTCCCGGGTGAATAGAATACCAAGAACTGTGAGCTTCTGTGAGAATAATATTCCTTAACTCATCAATATTTGGAACACATAATCGACATTGATATCGAAGTACACTATCTCCCTCTTGGAGAAATCCTCAACATCTTTTTCAGAAACTGACTTCTTCAAACCAACTAGTACCGGGTCAAGATCTTGCTTAGCCTTTACATCCGATATAAAAGGTGATTCAGAACAATTATGAATAACTGCAACACCATTAGAATGAACCAAGCGAACCCCAATCAGGGCCAATCTATGAACATCACTAACTAACTCTTTCCTATCATCCTCAATATGAGCAACACTTCCCAGCGATGGTCGACTTAGAGCATCTGCCACCATATTTGCCTTACTGGGATGATAATGGATACTCATGTCATAATCTAACAATAACTCAAGTCATCTCTTTTGGCGAAGATTTAAGTTCTTTTGAGTAAACACATATTTCAAACTCTTGTGGTAGGTAAACATATCAACATAACACCTTACAAGCATCTCCAAATCTTTAGAGAAAACACTAGTTCTACTAACTTTAAATCATGAGTCAGATAATTCTTCTCATACATCTTCAATTGCCTTGAAACGTAGCCAATGACTTTTCCAAGGTGCATTAGAAGACAACCAACACCAATCTGTGAATCATCATAATACACCACAAAACCATCAAAATTCTCTCGATAATGCCAAAATATGGGTCGAAGTGAGTCTATCCTTCAACTCTTGGAAACTCTTCTCACAAGCTTCCAACCATAGGAATTTTATCTTCTTTTGAGTAAATGTTGTCAAAGGCGAAGCAATAGATGAAAATCCTTCCACAAACCTTCTATAGTAACTAGCCAAACCTAAGAAACTCCGTATATCTGAAGTGGACAAAGGTCTAGGCCATTTTTTGACAACCACAATTTTCTTTGGATCGACTTGAATACCTTCACGAGTGACAGTCTAGTAAAGGAAAGCAATGGACCTCAACCAAAATTCACATTTACTAAACTTAGCTACAATTCACGATCCTTGATAATTTTCAAAACAATCCTCAAATGTTCAACATGCTCATCTTCACTCCATGAATAAATCAAAATATAATCAATAAACACAATCACAAACATATCACGGTATTGCTTAAAAACCCTATTCATAAAATACATAAATGTCATGGGGGCATTAGTTAAACCAAAAGACATCACCGAAAACTCATAATGACCATACCGAGTTGGGAAAGTCATCTTCAGAATACCAGTCTCATTCGCCCTCAATTGGTGATAATTCAATCGGAGGTCAATCCTAGAAAAGTTACTCGCTCCCTGGAATTGATCTAACAAATTGTTGATCCTTTGAATAAGATACTTATTTGTAATGGTAACATTGTTCAATTGTCGATAGTCAATGCACATTCTGAGAGAACCATCCTTCTTTCGAACAAACAACACTGAAGCACCCCATGGTGAGATACTTGATCTAATGAAACTTTTATCCAACAAATATTTCAATTGTTCCTTTAACTCCTTGGGTTCTACCGGGTCCATACGGTATGGAGGAACAGAGATAGACTTTGTATCTTGGAGAAGGTCAATATTGAAGTTGATGTCCCTTTTAGGAAGAATACCGAGAACATCACTATGGAAAACTTCCAGAAACTCATTTATAATCAGAACTGACTCCAAAGTAGAAGTTTTGGAATCTCTCTCCCTAACTCAAACAAGATGGTAAATGCAACCCTTAGAAATCATTTTCCTAGCATTTATGCAAGATATAAATTGACCCTTAAGGACATAGTTTCCCCCTTTCCATGACATGATAGGTTTGTTTAGAACCTTGAATGTGACCAATTGGGTCCTAAAATTTATGGAAGCATAACATGCATAAGACAATCCATACCAAGAATAACATCAAAATTTAACATATCAAGCTCTACAAGATCAACCTGAGTGACTATATAAGAAATGAAAATAGGACAATTTCTATAAACTCTGTTAGCCACTATAGAATCACCAACGGGAGTAGAGATATGAAAGGGATTAGAAAGGATTTCGAGACCAACACCAAATCTCATGGCCACATAAGGAGTAACAACGACAAAGTAGCACCCAAATCAAGTAAAGCATAAACACCAAGGTGAAATATTTTCAACATACTGGTCACCACATCCAGGAACCCTCGATGTCAAGTTTGAAGGGAATAGAACATATTCTGATGAGGAGCACCCACACCAGAACAACTAGACTGAGCTTGCCTACCATCCTTACCCTTGATAGCTTGCAATGGAGAGTCCTTAACTTTGTGGCCACTCTTTTCTCAACAAAATCAACCATTTGTGTTGGCCAAATATTTGACATCATGTTTCTTACCACACCTTGAGCAAGTGGTAATAGATGATCCATTACCACCACCTCCTTGAGGTTTAGGGTTAGACACCATATCTCTGTTGAACTTAGGAGTCGGTACATAAGAAGAACCTTTACCGGAGAACTTCTACATGAATCTAGGATGCACATGTCCACCGGATCTAGTATGAGAAAAGTCACAATCACCAGCCTTTGCCCTCTTGGACCGTTTTTCCCTTTCTTTGAGCTTTTACTCTTCAATTTATTGGCATGTGTCATTAAATGGGAGATATTTATCTCTTCAATCAACGTGGAGGTACGATACTCCTTAACAACCAAGTCAGATTCACCTGACACGAACTTACTCATCCTTATCCTAGAATTAGCAACCATAGTCGGGGCATACTTAGTCGATGGAGTGAACTTCAAAGCATACTCCTTCACACTCATATTCCCTTGTTAAAGATTAATGAACCCAAGCACATTCACTTCTCTTAATTCAAGAAGAAAGAAACTATCATGAAAAGTTCCCTTGAATTTCTTCTAATCAAGAGGACCCGCATCAGCCGCCCTCTCACCTTTAAATTGTTCAAACCATAGTTAAGAAACACCCTTAAGTTAATAAATGGTCAACTTCACCTTCTCTACCATAAACAATCCCATAATTCCGACTATCTTATACATATAATCAATAAACTCTTAAAGGACTCTCATCAACCATGGAACAATGGAATTCTAGAGCATTAATCCTAGTGAATTCCCTTATCCTCGTCGCCATCGTACCTATATTTGGGTTCAAGAGAGAAATGGCCTCTATATTATCTTGGGCCATCATATCTTGAGCCAACACTTGGAAAGTGGCATAAAATTTTGCATGAGTCACTTGCTCAACCAAAGGGTCAATCAAACTTGAGGGACCTCGGGCTCCACATTGTTATTACCGCATTCCTTCTCTCATAAGCTCTTTAAGGGTCCATATCCTGAAAATAATCGAACACAATTTGGGAGAAGTATCATTTCAGAGATAGAATCTATGGCACGACTTTAGAGTAATGAAAGAAGTGGAGTTTCCTAAACGTGTTGTAGCCACATATTCATAAAAGTGGTGTGCTTCACATCCAAGAATAAGACTCTACTCAACGTTGTTTGCCAGACATCCTAGGACCTCTTATAAAACCATGTACTCTGAATTCTATGTTTTTCATGACCCAACGTACACCCTAGACATGACATAATGTATAAGACCATGGGAGGCCCCGCACAAGCCACTTAATAAACATATACACAATATAATAGAGAAAAGTAGAAAAATCTCATTAAATGAAAGAGTTTGACATAAAGCGGAATTCTAATAACAGTCTTGAAAAGCCATCTACTACATCAAAATAAGTGGTAACGACGTAACCTATACACCACATACAACATCAAAAAATTTAAGATATAAGAAAGCAATAAAGCTGACATAGTTCTCGGAGTATCAGGACTCACTAAGTCTTCGAATCTACATGGTCATCCACTAGCCACGAACGGAGGGAGAGGAACGTCAGTCCCTAAATTAGTGGAACAATGTAGGCACAAGTATGCATTAGTATATTAAATGTACTAAGTATGAAAGAAATTAATAAACTATGAAAATATGATCATAAAAAGATATAATCGAGATCATGATATTCATGACCAAACTAAGCATTATAAAAACCATTAGAAGTAGAATCGTAAATCATGAAATGGTCAATGCATCTTAAAATCATCAAGTAATCTTCATTTAAACAAAAACATAGATCATTTTGTCAGATATCAACTTTAACGGACAATAGACCATGTTAGCTATAACATGGAATCTAATGTAACTATTAAATCGAGAAAGGAGAATCTATGTGCCCTGGTAGAACTTTGTATCATGATTCATATTCTATAATATGGATCAACTAGCTAGGTCAGTTAAGACAAGCCTACGGAGGACACAGTTTGGAACTAGAGATTGTTACTATAGACTACCCTATTTGGGCCTCCACCTCAAAGTTCTCTCGGTGCTAATATAAATCCCGATGGAATAGTCAATTTTATAAACATATCATTATCCATGGAAAAGTAGAATTCAAATACAAGTTCAAGCTTAAAACATCATAGAGTAGCTCATTACATTTGGGAAAAAGCCTTTAATCAAACCACGACTCCTAAATATGTGAGAAAATCCATTCACATTAATACTCATATTAAAGCAACCTGATTCATAATACATTCCTTTTTTCATAAATCTTGCATAACTTCATGAAAACATCAAATCATAGATTCATAATTTTTTCATGAATTCATGTCTTTTAGGGTTCATAGTCAAAATTGATTATGAATGCATGGATTCATGTGATTTCAATTGGAAAGCATGTAAATGAGTTACAACAATCATAATAAGATCAAATTCAAACAAATGGATCAACATAAATAGAATCCTTGAATAATTGCATGAAAACCTAATCAATTTGATTAAAATTGAACTTGGAGAATTGAGAAACCTTGGGGGCTCAATGGGTGAATGTAACCCATTGATGAATCCATGCATACATTTCTATTCAAAACCCCAAATCAATGGTGAAAAAGGAGACTTGACTTGGAACTCAAACTTTTCATTCTTGACCTTGGTAGAGAATTAGAAGGGATGAATATGGATGGAATTTGGGGATTTGAGAGAATGAGAGAGCTTGGTTAGTTTTAGGAATAGAAAACTAGTTGTAGGACTTAGAAATAAGGGTAAAACGACGTAGTATAGGTATTAGATGCATCAGAAAAGACCCAATTACCCTTAAAAATAATTGTCGAATGGTTCCTACAGTTTGGACCTACAAATAGGGGTAAAACAACGTAGTATAGGTATTAGATGAATAGGAGAAGACCCAAATACCCTTAAAATATTTGTTGGATGGTTTCTATGGTCTATAGAACTTTCTACGGTCCGTACTAGTCAACCGTATAACCAACTTCAGAAACACAAATTTCACCTTACTTCCCACGAGACCTTTCTAGGGTCCGTCTCAATTCCTACGATCCGTTGACCTCATCCATAGGACTTAATTTTTAGTCCAAAATTTCACTAAGTCTAAAACCTTTCTATGGAACCCATAAACGACTCATCAAATTTTCTACAGTTTGTCTTGTTCATTTGTAGGATAAACTTCAGAAAGTTAATTTTCCAAAACTCCATTCTAGGTCCTATGATTCCATTCCTACGGCTCGTTGGAATTCCTACGATCCATAGTTTTGTCTTGTAAATCTCTTCCTCAAAGAATTTTCTGCACTTTTCTTGCCTTTCTTAACATTCCAACTTTTCTTGCCTTTCTCAACATTCCAACTTTTCTTGCAGCTCGTTGGAATTCCTACGATCCATAGTTTTGTCTTGTAAATCTCTTCCTCAAAGAATTTTCTGCACTTTTCTTGCCTTTCTCAACATTCCAACTTCCGAGATGTTACATTAATAGTATGACGATATCACAATTTATCTAAAAAAAATGAGTTTTTTTTTTTAAATACGAAGCTTCCTCTGTTTTTTCCCTGCATCTTGTCTTTGCAATTTCATTTATTTTCTGAAAGTAAATAGGAAGACATACAGATGTGACATTAACAATTTGAAAAATAAAGTAAAGAAAAAAATTTAATTAAGCATGCAAACTCGTTAATATGAAAATATGGAAAAGAAAGACAAAAAAAGAAGCAACAACCCTAACCCTATCTATCCAAGTCTAAATTCAATGAATGAAACATTACAACAACCCAAACACAAAAAAGTGAAAGAAAAACAAACCACTCAAATTAATGTTGATGTCTCTCTAAGAGTATGACAAAATCTTAGAAACAATAAACAAACCCACCGGCTCAGAGACCACTAGAATCACCAAACTCGAGCAATCATATGGTGGACGACAAACACATACCATAATTCTTCAAATAGATCATGTTAGACAGGAACAACACACCGAACCAGACCTATGAAATGCCCAAAGGGCAACAATCTGATGGAAGACCCCCTTGCCTAGCAGGGAGAAATTCCACTAATTGGGGAATATAAACAAAGTATATATCAATCCTGGTGCCTATCAGTGATAATCAAAGTGTTTGGAAAAATAATATCACATGCCTATCTGAAAAACAAATTGATAGATCCATGGAAATTCTCAAAACCACAGATACTAATAGATCTAGAATGCGACTATCATATCGCCAAATTCAACCAAGTGCATAGCATGAGCAAGGTCTTCTATGAAGGGCCATGGTTCGTAGCTGGGTACTTCTTATCATTCAAAATATCAGAACCAAATTTTGTCTCACACCGATCAACCATGACCCATACAACAATATGGGCGAGGTTTCCCCAATTGACAACAGAGTTCTACGACAAAGCAATCCTAGAAAAAGTGGGGAAGAGATTAGGAGCATTACTAAAGATCGACACTTTCACCTTAGCTACTATTAAGGGGAGATGTGCAAGAATATGCTTACAAAGTCCCCTAGAAGTACTAATTAAAACAAAAGTGACCATCGACAGTCATACACAAAAGATAGTATATGAGGGTTATGGAATTATGTGTGTGGGTTGCGGAAGGATAGGACATACCCTTAAGAGTTGCACACTAAATATACAGAACCACCCAAACCACCAAATAGTCAGAACATTCCTTCAACAAGCGAAATAAAGCAGGCAGACAATTGGAAAATTATCTCCATTGCAAAAATGAAAAAGTCAGGAGCAAAAAATTCAACAAAGGCAGTGGATCACAAAGTGTAAATGAAACTAAATCCCCACCTGGTAAAAACTTACAATCCCCATCTAAGAAAGTTCCTTGACATTGCCATCACCCTCCAAGCACACGAAGATGGCAGAAAAAAGAAAATTGAAAAAAATAAAAATAATTGTGCAAATATTAATAATGGTAATAAGGGACCAACACATTTACTCCTAATGTTGAATCCCTACCTAGATCTAACTTAAATGCTCCTAATCCCACTTCCTCAAGAATTGCTATCAAAGAGAATCCCATTAATCAAAAAGCTTCTCATGTTGCCAGTAGCCAAACTAAATTAATCACAAATGGGACCCGAAGTCATAACGCTCTCTCAGCCTCTCCAGATAATGCAAGAGGCGCCCTTCCACCTGCCTAGGAAGACCTTCTCACTGAGGAAAGTATTCATCTCTATGCTATGAAATTTTTTACAAGGAAGGTCACATCAAAGAACTCATCCCCTGCTCTCCCTACCATGGAAAAATAGACCAATTTAAAGGCCAATGCCACTCAGAGAGTAATCCAAGAACCTCACAACAATGGACTCCAACTTGTCAACTCCCCAACCTCTAATTTTCATCACAATGCCAATGGCCCCAAACCACACCCCCTCATCGTAGCTTGAATTAGCGTTATAGGACAAACAACTAACCTTCAAGGTTATCATAGTAGGATAGTCGGTGACCCGAATCCTCCAGAATCTGACATACTTATCTCAAATTATCAAGAAAAGAGTGGACCAAGCAATAGCGGGATTAGAGAACCAAATTTGGATGCAAGCTCTAAGGGAGAGGCAGAAAATGGGGGAATATTCAAGACGATGTCCATGGAGGAACTCAACACCATAATGAGCACACTCTCCAGACGTTGCCCTTCTTTCCTTCCCACCCATAACTAATGAGCTCTCATAGTCCAACCTTCATCCTCAGGATAAAACCGGACATACTGGATGCAATATACTCTCAACCTCCTCAGGGAGTGACCCAAAACAAAAATGGTGAGGAACCCTCAATCCTAGAGCTGCTCAAAAGAAATACTTAGGAACCGGAAGATATGTTGATAAGGCTTAAAGAGCAAAATATCAAAACTTGCATACTGGAGAAACCCATCTTCAAGGAATTCAAGGAGCCTATCAACACTGCAGTAATAGCACTCTTTCCGCAGACACTGAAGAAGTGTACTCTAAGCATGAGGAAAAAGATTATGTCAGCACCACTAGCTGTGAATTTGAATTCCACGGGGGTACAAACTCACTTGAACCAACAGAGGAAAGGAAAGGGCCTATAGGAGCAGGAATCACAACTTTCGTGAATGATGAACTTCATCATATGGAACACGAGGGGGCCCAATAGTGCAACCTTCGGTGCCAATCTGATACAATGATCAAAGCTCACAAATTAGTCATGCTCGTGCTTTTGGAAACAAAAATGATAGAGCATAAGAATATCACTGATGAGATGAAGTTCGATGCTCAAATCCAAACACCTACTAATTGTCTAGCATGAGGAATAGTAGTCATGTGGAAGGAGGGCGCTCTAAAGTTTTAGAATTTGACAGTGACGACACAAGGAATCCACGTCACAGTCAAGGTAATCCCTAAGACCCACTCTTGGAATTTTTCTACTATCTATGTTAGCCCAGATTTTTAATACTAAAACACTTCTCTGGGAAAAGTTGTGTAACCTCTCCGAAAGTATAGATAGAAAATGGCTCATCATTGGAAACTTCAGTGAATGTCTTGAAAAATAGTTACAAGCTGAGAGGTAATAGTATTAACAACACTAGAACCAATCTCTTCTGGGAATGCCTTAAAAAGTGTAAAATGGTAGATCTAGGATTCAAAGGTGCAAATATACTTGGACCAATAAAAGATACAGAAATAGAAATAGCCTTATTCTAGAAAGACTTGACAGGTGTGTAAATAATTACCTCTGGGTAAAACTCTTCCCACACTCCCTAGTCACTCATCTTCCTAGGACCAATTTTGATCACTGCTCCATGCTTCTTGAGCTGGACAACACCCACACCAATAAAGGCAATAAGCCTTTCCTAATGGAGCCCATGTGGTATGGACACCCCTCTTTCCAAAGTCTTGCCCAACAATGCTTCAATAGACAAGACAACCTTAGTGATGCTATTGATTGCTTTCGAAAGAAAGCTACCAACTAGAACATCAATACCTCTCACAAAATCTTATCCCAGATGAGAAGACTTCTTGCAAGGCTAAATTGAATTCAGAAATCCCCCAACTACAACCTTAGCCCCTTTCTTTAGGATCTTGAGTACACCCCTGCTTAAGGACTGTGATAACCTCATTATTGCAGAAAAGGAATTCTGGAAGACTAAATCAAGAATCAGTTGTCTAAGCAATGGTGATGCTAACACATGTTTCTTCCACATAACCACCATTCAGAGAAGGAGAAAGAACCGCATAGTCTCAATCAAAAATAAAAGTTGAAATCCAATAGAGGACCAAGACCACATTAGAAACCACATCACCAACTCCTTCCAAGAGCTCTATAATAATGATCATTCTAGTTTTGACAAGAACATCTCGACCAACAATGACCCTATCCACTCACTAACCCCTGAACTCGCACATTTGTTGGACACCCTCTGTGGGAGAGTAAAATCCTCATATGCCTTCACTCTTTTAAGCCACTAAAGATCCTGGTTCCGACAGAATTCACCACATGTTTTACCAAAAATATTGGAACATTATCAAGGAAAAAAACACTGCCTTCTGCAAAAGTGTTTTCGAAGATTGTTTCATACCACCTGGGTTCAACTCCACCCTCATGTGCCTCATCCCTAAATTCCCCAGTGGCCTTTGCAATACTAGCTACAATCTCGTGGAAAAATTGTTGTCAATCACATCAAGCCCATTCTCTCCTCCATCATTAGCCCTAGCCAGGACAACTTCCTTTCCAACAGAAGGGCCTCTGACACTGCCATTATTTTCTAGGAATACATTACTTAGTATGGAAAGATGAAAGGAAAAATCCCTAATATGATTCTAAATATTGACCTTGAAAAGGCTTTCAATAGACTAGAATGGTCTTATATTATGGACACTCTACATTATTTCAACATTCCCCCTAACCTGGCCAAACTCATCATGTCATGCATCACCACTTCCTTCATAGCCATACTAGTCAATAGAAGGAAAACTGACTATTTCCACCCTTCTAGGGGAATCATGCAGGGAGACCTCATGTCCCCTTTTGCAATTGAATGGTTCAGCGAGTTAAACACCATAAATCCAAAACATTTTTGTCAAGAAACTACACAAACCAGGATCGAGAAACTTGTTCAAACATGCTAGGTATTTGCGCTTCTGAGTCCTTTGGAAATATCTAGGTTTCCCCATTTTCCATAAGACACCCGTCAATGTGTACTTCCAGTACATCATTGACAACATGAGGAAAAGGCTAACAGGTTGGAAAACTATATTCTTGAACCTTACTGGGAGGATTGTTTTTGCAAAAGCTCCATCATTTCCCATGTGATGCAATACATAAAGCTACCCACAAAAACAAGTGACACAATCAACAAGGTGTAGAGGGACTTGGTGTGGGGAACTACTACAGAAAAAAAGGAAAATACATTTGCTCTATTGGGATAGCATCACTAGTACAAGGGCCACGAGGGGACTAGGATTACAGAAAAGTGAACTTAAGAATAGGGCTACTCTCTCCGGCCTTTCCGGGAGAGCCTTGAAGAACCCTAACAAACTGTGGAGCAAGATCCTTACCGACAAGTACCAGAAACCAAACAGAGATCATGGTCCCAAGAGGATAATATTCAGAACTTGGAAAAACATCTAAAATTGTTGGCTAGATGCTATCAAGGCAACTAATTGAAGAGTTCATAAAGGGAAGAAAGTAAACTTCATTACTGATAAATGGATACCACACTACAATGCAATTAGCCAAAGCATCCATGGACCCTTCCTTGAAGGAGAAGAACACCTCAAAGTAAAAGAAGTTTACCAAAATAGAGAATGGAACTTTGATAAAACTCCTATTCACACTACCGGAGGAGATTAATGTCATCATCAAGAGCTACGGGCTCACAAGTGATGAAATTAAACAGGACACCCTGATCTGGGGGCTCACTCAAAATGGGCTCTTCTTGACGAGCACTGCCTACATGCGCATAAAAAAGACCAATGATAAGAGAAGACTTGAACCTAATAAGAGGTTCAAGTGGATCTGGTCTACTAAGGCACCAAATAAGATCAAAACCTTCTTATGGCTCCTCTACCACTGGAGGCTCCCAACAAATCATGTTTTACACCATATGAGCCTCAATGTTAACCCCAAATGCCAGTACAGTGACAACTCCAAGGAGGATACCAGTCAAATCTTTTTCCAATGCCCAAACTCCCTATTCTTCTGGAGTTACATTCTTTCCACAAGTCACAACCCTGGCATCACCAATACAATATCCACCAATGAAATTGATGGGATCGAGCAATGGGACAACATGAAGGATAAATGCTACTCCCTCCGTCCACTTTTATTTATCATGTTGAGCTTTTCAAGAGTCGATTGGACTAATATTCCAGATTAAATTAGATTACATTAATTTGATATTTTAAACAAAACATTTAGATATTCAAAAACTATGCGAAAAATACTATAGATTGCAAGTTTTTACATATCCATATGATGAAAAAATACATCGTAAAATGTTAGTCAAAAGGAAACTATGACAATTAAAAGTGGAAGGAGATAGTACAATGGATGGGTAAACTAGGGAATTCTACTCCCATTTTGCCTCTAGAGCATCTAGCTCACAAGGAACAATAACACCTTAAACAACAAAAGAGAGGCCACCAGCATTAGCCTCACCATCTCTCAAGCAACTGAATACCAATTGATGATCGCTAAAGGAGAAACAATCAAGGTTAGTAAAACCACAATCCATGTCAAATGGGAACCCCCTGGCAATAACACCTTTAAGCTCAATGTTGATGGCTCAGTAAAAACCATGTATGGGCCAAGGGGTGGGGGTGATTAGAAACGATCTAGGAAGTTGGGTGGTGGGCTTCACTGAACACATTCCCCTAACAAGCCCAATAAGAGATGAAATCCAAGCCATGCAGAGAGGCCTAACATTAGTCGTGGAGCATAACCTGAGCCCAATTGTAATCAATACTGACTCTTCCGATGTTATCAATATGCTTACTTATAATAATCTTCTTAATGATGATCTAATTATTCAATGCAGGTTTTTGATGAGAAAGCAGGAAATAACAAGGATGAAGCATGTGTTTCACGAACAAAATTGAGTGGCAGCTAAGATATCGTAGGAACCGGTGAAGAATGATGTTTTTGACCAATCCATCATTCTGAAAACTTCTCCCACATGGGTGCATAATGAAGTTGATGCAGATGTATTAGGAACTATTTATGTTAGGATTGACCCAATTAGTATTTTCCAAGGTGGGGATGTGACCCAAACTATTATCAACGATCTTTCCCTAGTAATGATCAAATAAACTGATACTACACCTTAATATTATAATATAAGTAACCTTTTGATAGGAAAAAAAGAAGCAAAGTTGAAGTAGAATGCCAAAAGGAATAAACATATGTAGCCCAAAAAAAGAAAAAGAAAAAAGCTGCATACATGTGTCAAAAAAGCAGAAAAGACATTATTCATGAGATCAAATTTCACCCTACAACACAAACTATTCTTTGTAGAAGTCTAAATTGCAATATCCGTCCTTTCAACTCTTACTTTTATTATTCACGAGATCAAATTTATAGTACAACACAAAAATTTTACGAAACTAAAAATAAACTCAAAAATCATTAATTTGGTTTATAGTGCACCATTAACTATCATGACCCAGGGGTCCCCCTAGATGTAACATGGCGTATAGAACCCCGAAGGACTCCATACAAGCCACTTATCTCTCATAACATTAGAAATAGAACAATAGGAGTAAAAATAGTTCAAAGTCCAAAACATTTTACAAAATGAAAAGCGAAAATCTAAACTCTTGTCTCAACATAGCCATCTAACACAAAAGAATGAAATTGGGCCTAGCCCATACATCATGTCCAAAAGGGAAATACATGAAATAAAATAAACATTGAAACTCCGTCCTCGAAGCATGAGGACTCATCAAATCTCGAGAATCAATGAAATCACCAACTAGCCACGAAATTGAGCACCATGGATAGCGGACCCTACATTTGGGAAAAATGTAGGCAAGTGTATGCGTTAGTACAAAAAAATATAACAAGTATGATAGCCATGCATAAAAACATTTAAAACATGCTAAAAGGGCATTTCATTTCATCACATGCAATTGACCAAGTTAAACATCATATGAAAGAGTTATAAAGCATAAGTCATAAATCATGGTTAATGCAAGCTAACTTCTTCTTTAACATCTTTGAACCATACTTGATACTCCTTAAGTAACCTTAGTTCATTATTACTTCTAGGGAATTAGCCTTAAGAGACATGAGACCATGTGACCTATAACATGGAATCCGGTGTCTACCCCACACCGAAAAGAGGTTGTTTTACTTGCCGAAGGTAGAACCTTGAACTTCTAGCTTAAGTGGATCCACTAGCTAATTAACCTATGTGGACACTTAGTTATGGGATAAGGAGATTACTACTAGAAATTCAGCCTCTTCTACGGGAGAGCTTCCATCTCATGAGATTACTTTGGAAACCCGACTTCTACTGCGAGAGAGCTTCCATCTCACTATCAATACACACTCGGTGCTAGGCATAAATTTCCACGGAATAGTCCTTTCTTACTCGACTTCATTACTCATGAAAGGGTACCCTTGGCCTATTGATTCAAGCTAGTTTCATTAAGATAGCTCATACTCTTTGATTCAATTAGGTGAGAAAGTCTTTCAACCTAAGAATCATTTTTATGTGAGAAAATCTTTCACATCATGCTAGTATATGTTTTTGTGAGAATATCCTTTCACAACATAGCATCATCATTGGTACTTTACTCTCAAAGCACCCTTAAAACATTTTCATAGATTTCATAAAACAATACATAAGTCCATAATTCACCTCCATGAGGTCAAAACCCAATTTCAATCATCAACTCTTAGAAAGCATGGGTTATATATGGATTTCATCATAAATTCTTTTAAAACTAGTAATGCATGCTCAATTTCATGAAACTCTTCCTTGAAGATGAAAATCCCTCAACATATAGTTCATAACTTGAAAACATAGGGATCCCATGGGTTCATAGGGGAATTCATCATAAAAGCATTGCAATTCAACAATTCATGCATAGAAGATCATAATTAACTCATTTAAATCAATAATAAAGAGAACTCATGATAATAGATGAAAACCATAACTCAATTGGGGAATTCTACGTTTTGAAATAGAGAAATTTAGGAACTCTGCGTATGAAGACTAGCATACCTTGAGTCCAAAAGCTAGCCTTTAATGAACGAATTGGAACCTTAGCTTGAATCCCTAGGTGAATCCTTCTTCTTCTTCTTCAAATTTCTAGAGCGAGAATATTTGAGAGGAATTGGTTTTCTTTTGGGAATTTGGAAGAATAAAATACATGGGGTAAGTTTGGGGGTTAAAAGGTTTATATAGGGGTCCTAGACATAGGCAAATGACATAGTATATGAATTAATTAATTAGTAAAAGACCCAATTTACCCTGAAAATAACTGCTAGCAAATGAACCACGAGACCCCCACCGACGAACCGTGGGTAGACCTACGGTCCGTCCTACACACTCGTGGGTCTGCAACTATGTTCTTGGCGCTTCAAACCATGAGGCCCTTCCACAGACCGTGGTCTAACCAATTACCAGTGCTTTGGAAGGACAACCATGGACCACACCTACGGTCCATGGTCCCTTCCACTGGCCGTGGGTGGCCGGCATGGTTTGGCTCCTGCAGCACCTGGAGAGCTGCAATTTGCCCTCTTTTGGATATGGGGTGTAACAATATCTCCCCTTGGGACCATTCGTCATCGAATGAGATTTAAACTGGTTCTAAAAGTGTAGGATAGGAACTAACAACCTAACCTAATAATGCAATACATACAACCAAGGAGGGACTATCGACTCCAAGCTAGGACATTCTCAAAACATCATAAGAGGGGTGATTAACTCTATCAGCCCATTATGGATGCAATGCACATAAATATGGAGGAAACATCAACTACAAACTCAACTTACTCAAATGCAACATAAGGAAGTAGGAACTACATCTAGCAACCCAATATGCATGAATTCTCAAAAATTCTCATGTTCAAAGAGAAACTACCTTGTCCAAGCTAAAAGCATGCTCAACACAATCTCATGGAACCTTTATGCAATTTACTCTCAAATGCATAGCTAATACTTGTGCATCAATTCATCTCATGAAGTCTATAGGAAACTCATACTCAATGCACAACAACATGAGGAAAATCAATCATATAAACTTATTTTCTTTCAAAACAAAAGTTTTCATGACCCTTCATAATCATAAGGAAATCAGGGAAACGCATAAAAAAAATGCATGACTCCCAAAATAAGTACAACTCAAGAGGAACTCATTACCTTAGGCTAGAACAAGAGTAGAAGGAAAGAGATGAGGATATCGGGACATCATATCGACCTTGGCCTCCCAAGTAGCACCCTCAACTAATTGATTCCTCTACAAAACCATCATAGATGTTATTTCCTTGTTTCACAATCTCTTAACTTGCCGGTCTAAAATCTCAATCTAAACTTCCCATATGAGAGGCTCTCATCAACTCCCAACCCTTCTAGGGAAACTATAGATGTCGGATCTCCAACACACTTCTTAAGCATAGAGACATGGAAAATGAGATGAACGGTTGCCAACTCATTTGGCAAGCTAAATCATAGACAACCTTACTAACATGCCTCAAAACCTAATATGGGCCTACATATCGGGGACTAAGCTTCCCCTTCTTGCCAAACATCATCACACCCTTCATGGGTGAGATTTTCAAGTAAACCCAATCGTTGACATCAAACTCTAGATCCCTTCTTCTCACATCGGCATAAGACTTTTTCTGACTTTGAGCCATTCTCAACCTCTCTCTAATGAGTCAAACTTTCTCAATAGCCTCATGAACTAGCTTGGGACCTATTAGGGAAACTTCACCTGCCTCAAACCAACCTATAGGAGATCTACACTTCCTACCATATAAGCCCTCAAATAGAGTCATACTGATACTTGAGTGATAACTGTTATTTTAAGCAAACTCAATTAATGGAAAATGGTCATCCCAATTGCCCTTAAAATTGATCACACAAGTCCTTAACATGTCTTCCAAAGTTTAGATCATACGCTCTGCTTGCCCATCGGTTTGGGGATGAAAAGTCATGCTAAGCTTAACCTTAGTGCCAAGCCCCCTTTGGAATGCTTTCCAAAACTGAGAAGTGAATTGGGTACCATGATCGTAAATAATGGACAAGGGCATTCCATGCAACCTTACCATTTATCTCAAGTACAACTTGGCATAGTCCTCTGCCGAATAGGACACCTTGACGGGAAGAAAATGAGCCGATTTCGTCATCCAATCTACTATCACCCAAATAGAGTCATGTTGTCGATGGGTGCGAAGCAAACCAATAATAAAGTCCATATTCAAGTCTTCCCCCTTCCAAGTGGGAATGCTAATATCTTAGGATAGACCTCCCGGTCTCTGATCCTCAACCTTCTCTTGTTGGCAATTTGGAAACTTAGCCACAAATCCCGCAATATCCTTCTTCATCCCATTCTACCAATAGACTTCCCGTAAATCAGGATACATCTTGGTGGCTCCCGAGTGAATAGAATATCGCGAACCATAGGCTTCTGCTAAAATATGTTCCCTCAAGTCATCAACATTTGGAACACATAAACGACCTTGGTATCTAAGTACCCCATCTCCCCCTTGGGAGAAAGCCTCAACAGATTTCTTAAGCTTCGTTTCTTTCAATTCTACCAAAATTGGAAAAAAGACCTTGCTTGGCTTTCACATCCACCACAAAAGACGATTTGTAACAATTGTAAACCATAACACCACTTTTGGTAGAGTCCACTAGTTGAACACCTAATCGATCCAATCTATGCACATCTCGAACAAACTTTTTCTATTCTTCTTCAATAATAGCAACACTTTCATAGGCAACTGACAAAGAGCATCCGCTACCACATTAGCTTTACCGAGGTGATAAAGGATACTCATGTCATAATCCTTCAATAATTCAAGCCACCATCTTTGGTTAAGATTCAAATCTTTTTTGATTAAACAGGTATTGCAAACTCTTGTGATCGGTAAACACATCTACATGAACTCCATACAAATAATGTCTCCAAATCTTTAGAGCAAAACTGACCGCCGCTAACTCAAGGTCTTGAGTAGGATAATTCTTCTCATGCACTTTAAGTTGCCTTGAGGCATAGGCAATAACTTTCCCATTTTGCATTAGCACACACCCTAGCCTAATTCTTGAGGCATCACAATAAACCACAAAACCATTTGCCCCTTCCGGTAAGGTCAACACCAGAGTGGAAGTAAGTCTATCTCTCAACTCTTGAAAACACTTTTCACATGCTTCAGACCATATGAACTTAGCCTTCTTTTGAGTCAAAGTTGACAAAAGAGAGGCACTAGAAGAGAAAACCACAACAAACCTTCTATAGTAACCGGCCAAACCCAAGAAACTTCTAATATCTGAGAGAGTTAGAGGTCTAGGCCAACTCCTGACCGTATCTGTCTTCCTAGGATCTACCTCAATACCCTTACTCGAAATAATATGACCAAGGAAAGCTATGCACCTTAACAAAAATTCACATTTGCTAAACTTTGCAAAAAGATGTTAGTCCTTAAGAATTTGCAACACAGTCCTCAAATGATCAATATGCTCATCCTCACTCCGTGAGTAGATCAAAATATCATCGATGAACACAATTACAAACATGTCAAGGTATTGTCTAAACACTCTGTTCATCAAAACCATAAATGCCACCGGAGCATTACTCAACCCAAACGACATTACCAAAAAATCATAATGACCATACCGAGTTCAAAAATCCATCTTCAGAATGTCATTATCGTTCACCCTTAGTTTGTGATAACCTGATCATAGATCAATCTTAGAGAAATAACTTGCCCCTTGAAGTTGGTCAAACAAATCATCAATTCTTGGGAGAGGATACTTGTTCTTTATAGTCAGCTTGTTCAACTGACAATAGTCAAAGCACATACGAAGACAGCCATCCTTCTTTCTAATGAACAAAACTGGATCACCCCATGGAGAGATGCTCAGTCGAATGAAACTCTTATCCAACAAGTCCTTTAACTGTTCTTTCAACTCTTTAAGTTCTATCAGAGCCATATGGTAAGAAGGAATAGAGACAGGTTGCGTATCTGGGAGGAGGTCAATCCTGAAGTCTATTTCCTGCTTGAGAGGAATATCGAGTAAGTCATTTGGGAAAACTTCCGGAAACTCATTGACAATGGGGATCGACTCAAGAGAAGGGGTTTCAGAATCTACATCTCTCACTCTTGTTCAGTTCCATCGAAGCTCGGTTTTTTCTTCTTCTTCCTCTCTTTCCCTTACTAGATGGTAAAACCAACCCTTAGAAATCATCTTTCTAGCTTTAAGTTAAGTGACAAACTGACCCTTAGGCATAGAATTTCCTCCCTTCTACTCTAGGATAGGCTCATTTGGGAACTGAAACTAGACTACACGAGTTCTACAATCGATAGAAGCATAGCATGAGTGCATCCAATCCATACCCAAGATAACATCAAAATCTAACAAGTCAAGCTCTACCAAGTCAACAAGAGAAACTCTATGGGACATAGAAACAGGACACTTTCTATAGACCCTCTTAGCCACCACAGAATCACCAATAGGAGTACAAACAAAAAAAGGTTTTAACAACACATCGGGGAGCACATCAAAACCTCATAGCCACATATGGTGTCATAAAAGACAAAGTAGCACCGGGATCAAGTAAAGTATACATCAATTTGAAAAACTTTCAACATACCGGTAACCACATCCGAAAAACTCTCTTATTCACCTCTAGTCTGAAGAGCATAAAAGCAGTTTTGCTTAGAAGCATTGGAACCTGCACCACTAGTAGGATCTTGCTTGGCCTCTCTCCCCTCTGCTGTAAGCATTGGACAATCGCTCATTTTATGACCACTTTTACATCAACCATTTGAGACGGCTAGGCACTTACCATCATGCTTCCTTCCGCACTTAATGCAATTAGACCTAGGAAATGAAGATCCACTACCACTACATCCTTGATGCTTAGGGTTAGACACCCTATCTTGGTTGCACTTTGAGGAGCATTGGAGGAACCTTGACTGAAAAACCTTTGTCGAAATCTTGGACGACCTTGTCCATCAGACCTTATGTTAGAGAAATTACCATCACCGGTCTTAGCCCTTTTTGCTTTTCTAGAATCTTCCTTGAGTTTCTCCTCCTCAATTTTTTGTGCATGTACCATGAGACGTGAGATGTCCATATCATGAATGAGCATTGCGGTTCGACACTATTTAACCACTATTTCGAACACCTCCAATACAAAATTACTCATATTAGCCCTTGAATACACAACCATTGATGGAGCATACATAGAAAATTGTGTGAACTTTAGATCATATTCCCTAAAACTCATACCCCCTAGTTGTAGGTTAATGAACTCTAGCACCTTATCTTCTCTCATCTCAAAGGGAAAGAATCTATCAAGAAATGCGGCCTTAAACTTCTCCCAATCAAAAAGACCTGCCTATCCCGGCCTCCTTTCTTTCCATTGGTTATACCACACACTTGAGCCACACCTTTCAATTGGTAAGCGGCCAATTCCGCCTTTTCCAAAGGAATAACTCCCATGATCATCAAAATCTTATAGACCTCATCGATAAACTCTTGAGTATCTTCCTTGAGAAGTCCCTCACTCTTGAAGCCACCGACTTCACATTTGAGCTTGAAGGAACCACAACCTCCCTATTGGCTTGGGCCGTAACCGCTTGAGCCAACACTTGAAATGCAGCCCTAAACTCCGCATTAGAAACATGCTCGGCCAAAGGATCGTTCGGAACTTAAGGAGCTTGGGGAGGATCTTCTTGTCCCGCATTCTCCCTCACATTCCTTCTAGCATAAGCTTTTCGAGTAGCCATATCTTGAAGAACATAGGATAAGGATTAGGAGAGAGACCTTATAGAGTTAAACTCTATCACACGACTTAAGAGTAATAAAGGAAGTGGAGTTTCCTAATCATCTTATAACCTCTCATTCATAAATGTGGCGCGCTTCATACTCATGAACAAGACTCTACTAGATGTCGCTTATGAGACATCTTACGACTATTCTAAACATGGCTCTGATATAAAGTTTGTCACAACCAAGGGTGTAACACCCCAGAAATTCTATGACTTAAGTTAGAGCCTCACCTTATGAATAATGACTTAAAAATAGTTAAAATGATGTTTATAAAACTAAACTAATGTAATTGACTTGGTGTGGAAGAGTAAAAGTCTAAACATCAAGAAACGACCACAACGTCTGGAAACTAGAGAAGAATGTGTTCTAGTGTGTCCTTAGGTTTTGGGCAGGTTTGGGAGTGTCGTATGATGGTGCAATCTTGTAAAAAGAGTTAAAATAGGTAAATATATGTTTATAGGGTCAAAACATTCTAATACAACGCCCTGGGACCACCATAAGGGGCCCCAAGGGGGACCCCAACCTTGGCCAAGCAAGTTGCCAAGGCAGCTTGCAAATTGCTCTTGGAGGGAACAAGGGCGCGTCGCAGACTTGATCCCCCAAGGAGCAAAAAGTTTGTTCGCGACGCGGTCGTGTCGCAGACTCTACTTTCTTGAAATTTAATTCCAAATATCTTCAGGGAACAGCTCCGCGTCGCGGACTTGTTCCACGACGAAAATGCAGAAATTCAGAAATCTATTTTTACTTCATAAAAGAGTCCATTTGAGTGAGGGGTATTTAGGGTACTTTAGGGGATGTGTATATAATGATTTTTAAGTCAAGTTACTTCACTTTTATCACTCAAACACAAAACCCCAAAGATCTAAATCTAAAGTTCCTCCTTCTCTCTACTCTTTCTCTCTCTCTTCTCAAGAACTCCATTAAAGAAGATTGGAGCTTCAAGAAGAAGACCAACTCTCCAAGGTTTCAACTCGGATTTTCGTGGTTAATTTGTCAATAAGGTATGGTTCCTTATCACTCTTGGGATTCCTTTCCCCAAGAGGCCCCTTCAAGATGTATTTCAAAATCTCCAATTTATAGGTTTCAATCCTAAAACGTGGGTCTTCTTTCTAAGGTGAAATTGATGTTATAAACTGACTTTGATTGATGTTATATGAACAATTATGGATGAATTTATGTTGTATTGGTGGTTTCTTGAAGAATTCCCCATGAAACTCATGTTTCTCCTTCTTTTCCTAATTCTAACCCTAGTTTGTGTTGGATATTGATTGAAGGCTATGAATTGAATGTGATGATATGTAATTCATGTTTGTATGATGATTCTACCCTAGTTTATGTATAATTTCTATGAAATTAGGGTTGAGTCTTTGAATGAATCCTTGAAGGCTATGAAGGGAATATGTCAATTGCTTATATTGATGTTGATTATGTTATTACTTCATGAATTACCTTGTATTATGTATT
>JAJOOE010001195.1:0-29158 GCA_036250405.1 Solanum raphanifolium
GTTGGTGCTACAGTTAGCGTGGAGTCAGTGACAGGAGGGTTAGAGTCTGGGATACCAGATGAATCATGATGAGACCGTGCATGAATCTCTGCTTGTCGGGACTGTAGTGGTTGGTCGTCATCAGGATCAGAGAGTGAGACCTAAGACTCAATGGACTCCCCTCGTTGCCGGAGTTGTGCTCCTGTATCTCAGATACGGGCGCTTTGCCCTTGCCTTTGCCTCCGTTAGGAGGTGCCTTTTTTCCCTTTTTGGAAGGAGTAGTTGCCCCCTCATTAATATTTATACCCCGTGCTCTTTTGCGGGGAGGCATACCACTATCGTCTAAGTTGGTCCTAGCCATATATGCAATACACACCAAAAAAGTTAGATATACTCAATGAAAATTTGCAGAAATCATGTTGCTGAAAGGTTCGCCAAAACGATCGGCAAGTGGCCAAAATGATTGGCGAGTCACCGAATCAATTTGGTGAGCCAGATCGGGCTCGCCGAAAGGTTTGACCTAAAAATTTCCTAGACAAATGGCATGTCGACGATATTTAGGTCCTTTCGGCAAATCACAGACACAACTCAGCGAGCTCAGACTAGCCCGCCGAAAGATACTTTATGTTGTGGGGATTTAGGGGAGCAGAAAGGGTGATCAAGGGAGACTTTCGACGAGTTGCTGAGTGAACTCGACGAGCTCACGCTTCTCGCTGAAAGTTACAACACCAAACTCAGTACAAACATGAAATTAAAGGCGATCAAAAGGGACTTTGGCGAACCACAGAGTGGTTCAGCGAGCTTGGCCCAGCTTGCCAAATTGCCCAACATGCCAATTTTCAACCCCGGTTAAAAAAATCAAGGTTTCAACCCCGAAAACAAAATAAAACAACATACATACTCAATTAAGCCAAGACCCATACGACCCATGCCATCAAGGTACTCAGACCTCCCCCGATTTGGTCAAAATTGGCCATTTGACGACTTTTGCCCTTAAGAATGACGTCAAACACTCCATCATTACTCAGACTTCACTTGAATAGACCCAACAACAATTTAATGCAACCCACAAGTTTTAGATCAATTTTAAAGCACTAAATTTATGGATTCAACATTTGAATCATTTAAGGCACGATATCGAAACTAAAATAGGCAAATAGCACACAATTTTGACTTCAGAGAAGGCCCAACACACATCAATAAAATTAAAAAAATTGCATTTGAATTTAACCGCTAATTCAGAGTTTGGAGTTCGGAAAAGCAACGTTTAATGCCAAAATACAATTTTGTAATCTTAGGCGGCAAAGAATTCCACCTCCGAACACAAAATCAACGAGCAAAAACCAATAAAATGAAAAAATATCGAAAGACTAAAGTGCAGTGTGATTGTAAGAGGCTAAACGTGAGGGAATATGAAAGAGTTTGAAATTTTAAACCTTTGGCCTTTAAAAACCGTTAAGTTTGTGGCTCTTTTGGCGATATTAGTCGACCTCGCCAAACGACTCGGCGACAGGCCGAGTGGTTAATTACCTCGGTGAGTTTTATCGGACCTCCAATTAATTTGGGGGTCCAAATTGCAGATAAAGTCGGCCTCGTCGACCTGTTCGGCGAGTCGTCGACTTGTCCAAGGCTCACCGAGTTTTACAAACTCTCACCTGTTAATTTCTTGACTCCAATGGCGGTCCAAGTCGGGCTCGCCGACCCGTTCAGCGAGTCTCCAATTGGACAGTTGGCTTGTAAACCTGCATTTTTCAAACACACTCCCCTTTTACCTGAACAATCAACACCCGTTATTCCCAAAACAAATATAAAGCAATAAAAACATGGGTTGTCTCCCTAGAAGCGCCTTATTTAACGTCGTGGCACGACACAAATACCAACTCAAACTTCATTCTTAGGGTTTGCCATAGTATCATTAGGCAACCCCCCTTGTTGTCTTGGGTTAAGATGTGAAGAAATCTGACCCATTTGGGTCTCCAACTGCTTGATCGAGACGGAATGAGAGGTCGCCGTCTGGTTGATGGTCAATAGGTCTTCCTTCATTTCCTTCAAAACTTTATCGGACCCTTCAACCTTGTTGAGAATAAGTGAGAGAAATCCTCAGTTTAGCCACCCTCAGAATCTTTGGGCTTTTGATGCTCGTAGGGAGGAACATACCTATCCTTCTCCCTTCTCTTTCCTTCTAGGTGGCGTTATGATCACGCCACTCTCTATCACGTTCTCTCCATCTCTCATCTCTGTTCCAACCTTGGTTTCCACCGGGTCTAGGGTAGTTCGCACGATAACCTCCTCATTGGTTGGCTAGGAAGTTTACTTCCTCATTGTACATCGCTTCAAACTTGGCCTCATCAGGGTTTACACAACGAACACCTAAAGCATTGACATTCCTAGCACCAACACCCATGATGTTTTTGGTTAAAATGTCAAGTTCCATCATCATCTTTGCCAAATTTTGGTCCCTCTCGTGATCTATCTCAAGTTGCTCCTTTATCAATTTAAAAGTGATCGGGGAGACAGGATCTTCATGGGTGTACCATGCCTAGTTTGTCTTGTTCATGCCATCAAGGAGTTAGGCTACAATCGCAGAAGGTTGTTGCACTAAACCTCCGGGAGAAAGTTGATCAACCACTCCCTTGTTCATCGAATCAAGGCTTCTGTAAAAGTACTGCATCAAGACATTATCGGGCAATCCATGAGTTGGGCATTGCAGCACCAACTTCTTATATCTTAGCCAAGTCTCATGTATTGGTTCACCCTCCAAACGATTGAAGCTTTGGATGTTGTCTGGAAGAGTCATCATCTTCAAAAGAGAGAAGAATCGCACTTGAAATGCAATAATATGCTCATCTCACGAAGTGATAGAATTTCTTGGCAACTCATCCAAGCACTTACACCCTTCTCCCATTAGAGAAAATGGGAACAACCTTAACTGGACCGACTCTTGGGATATGTCCTTAAAGGAGAACGGTTTGCAAACATCAACAAAGTTCCTTATATCCTCATGGGGATCCTCATGAGCCAACCCACCAAACAAGCCCTTCAATTGTAAGAGATGCAACATGGTGCTTGTAATGTGGAACACAACATTCCCTTCAGCTGGAGGTAAGAGAATGGCACCAACTCCACCAAGAGTTGGTTGACATTCGGTTCATTGACATCATTGAGCTTGACGATGTCATCTTGGTGGCCCACTTGGCTACCATTGCTTCCATCGACACTCATTTTTTTTGTTTTCAACAACAAGACAAAAACCAAATCTAAAAGTAAGTTGATTCAACTATGACTATAGAGAACACAATTCAACTTCACCAAAAGAATTTCCAACAACAAAACTCCCTGGCTGTGGCGCCATTTTCATTTAATAATATTATCAAAGACACTTCATCCAATTTTAAGCATCAACAGTCATTAATAAGTATAAAACCCAACTAAATGAGTTAGGATCGAATCTCACGTGGAACAGTAAGTGTTTCAGATTTAATTGGGAAGTGTAAACATGGTCAAATCAGTCATATTAAGGGGTGGCATGAATGTCAAATGGGGATTTTGGTTTTGATTATCAACTACAAACAACAGTCACGACAATACAAATTAATATTAATGAGACGAGTTCTTGGGATGTGATTGATTATAGGCTGATATAGACATACGTGTAATTGAAACTATTAGTAAATAGATAGATATTAGTGAGTAGGCTAGGCTATAATTGAGGTAAATTTTCTGTCGAACAATTTACCCCGAATCAAGTGATTTCTCTCAAACATCAACAAGCGTGCAAAATAGGACTAGCCAACACCTTAATCCATTCACTCTCTCAAGCTGAATGTGTGGGATTGGGCTTAGGATTCATTCTCTCGAGCTGAACCCAGGTCAACCCAATATCTACAAACCATCAATCAAAACCCATAGTTCTAAAGCCTCTCTCTCGAGAAAGCAAAGAACACAAACATGGAACTGGATATGCAACTACCATTCCAAAGTCAAACCACAATTAATGATTTAAATCACTTCTAAATAGCATTTAAAGTTACAATTAGCAATACCCATAATCTAAATCAATCTATAATCAGTCACTCACACCCCAAGAATTGGTGTTTTAGCTAGATATTATAAAAAGGTAAAAACAGTTAACAAATTGATTATCCATCAACTATGTCAGAGTAGTTTCGTCATTACAATGCTCCAATTTGATGAACTTCAAAGTCCCACTTCCAATTTCACAAAAGTTAATACCTTTAATCCTTCAAAGCTAGGGAAAAGTAGAGAAAACTATCTCCAGATGCTAAAAAATTTAATAATAAATTGTTCTCAAGAGTAATTGATAAGTGATGCTAAAATAAATTTTCAAAAACATATTTATAGTTTCAAAAAATGTGTTGCGATGAGTCAATTGGCGGAGTAAGTCGGGCACACCAAACCACTCAGCGAGCCGCCCTTTGGTCTCTACCATCGCCCTTCTACCTTGGTAATCAGCATCCTCATAGTCTGTAACTTTGGGTGATCAACCTTGACTTCGCGGAATCGCTCAGCGATCTGCCGACAACACTTTTTCATCGCCAACTTGGTTCTTTCCTTCATGGTTTGGCACACTGGAACTTTTGGCGGTCTGTTAATGTCGAGTGTTCTTGGCGATCCTAGGCTCGCACTTCTCCATTTCTTCAACTTGTTTTGTTCCTTTTTGCATGTTAATGTCCTTTCTTTGTTTTTCAATCCATATATACCTAAAAATCAATGATTTAACATCAGATATTAGAACAAATCAAGCATTTCAGGACACTAAATCTATGTAAACAAAACCCTAAATGAGGGCAAATCTCTGACTAATCAATCTGACAACTTTCAATCAATCTATAGCGAAGCCATCATAAAAATGAAGCTTCCACACTTTAAATCACCTCATTTGTCCAAGAAATGAGAGAGATAAGGGGTTTTTTAATTTCCAAATTGAACTGATATTTCTTCTAAACTTAAAACCTATAACAGCGTGTTCTTAACTCGTTCGGACCCCCTCATGCATACAAACGAGATATGCAACCATACCAAATTCAATATGCTGGACTCAATGATCAAATTGAATTTTCCATACGACGTCATCTTGACAAAAAGTGGATCAAACACCCAACCATCATTTTCAGTCGAAATCCACAAAGGGGCTCAAAATTACTTCGGAATCCTCGAGACATGAACGAAGGGTCAATCCAGACAAAAATTGACATTTAGGAGCTAACTTCACTGATGGAGTCCTCATCCGAGTGTTTTTACTTAGAATATTAATTAAAGTAAAACTTAGCCATAAATTTTAAAGTTAAAATGCCTAATCACACCAACTCACTGTGAACACCTCGGGTGTCATGCCAATCATAATATTAGCCAAAAATTACCCTTTTGTAGCTGATGGAATTGTCAGAATTGGATTGTGAGGTCATCCTTCTTAACTTCTAATTAAAATGACCGTTCAAAGGAAACTCTTTCAATCTTAAACGTCCAGGTGACCGCACTGTCAGTCTAAGGAAGTCATAAATGACTTGGGGTCGCTACCAGAAAGCTCTACATGATAAATAGGAGACATAAACAAAGAAATTACCTGAAGGTCATTACATATACGACATTCTCCTGACTATGATATAATTTCCTAAATATGAATGGTCACGATTCAAACCAAACCCACTCTCGACTTACTTCATAGATCAATATTAATTTTTTATGATTTGAAGAAGTGGTTACTATTTTGTGATTATTTGAATGTCTAGATATTGTTGTGCCTCCACGTGTACACAAATAGGCCATTTGTGATCGAGCTTTATGTCAATCAAATAAAAAATTTGAAACTATATTCTCATATATTTGTTTACTCATATATTGATCATTTCAATTTTATTGAAGCTCGTCTTTTCTTCTCAAATAAAATCATACATCTTCTATGTGTTGAGTTGCTTTCTTTGTTAGTTTCTTGGAATAATTTGAATGATGATATGACAATCCCCACATAAAATTAATTATGTAGATCAAATAATCCTCCAGCATTTGCATAACGAGCAATCTGTAAGTCCACCAATTTCACTAATACATGATATAGTTAATCATTTTCATGAGATTGAAAAATATTCTTTCTTTGTGTTAAGCAATCTGAGAACCATTGGATAAATGGAATTGTTTTCAGACCTTTTAAATTCGTCAAGAATTTTCATCTAACCTGCATCATCTAGTTAAACATAATAATCATTCATTATATATATTCAAGTATTTCAACTATTGCAAAACTGAAACAAGTCTATTGCATCCACCACTAGAGAATATATCACCATTCAATAATGGCAGGACTTTTGCAAAAGCTCTTTATGCCCCGAGAAACAACCACACTTTATATCTTATGGTAATACTTTCACATAATGATTCATTTCTAACCCACTGACATAATATCCTTTTCTATGAACTATAAGTTCAAAAACATCACTTCGATAAGTGAAACAAAATATTCTGGAATAATGCATTTTATTTGGCCAATTATTATATGAATGATTTGAATAGAAGATCCTCGTAACCATTCTTAACATTGAGTACTACTTCATGTCAAAGATACCGTATATGATCATTTGACTCATATCCAATACGACATAACTAAGTGAGATCTTTTCTTTTTATCATTTTAGGTGTCTAAACCTTTGCCAAGGTTTTATGAACTGTTATGTTATTGTTCTCTTGAAAAGCACTTACCTGATATCATGACCATTTAGATAATTTTCTCCTCTCCATCCTCAAGGAATTTAACTATTGGAATTGATTGGTCTATCACCCTTATGGCGTACCATAGACTTTGTCCTTCAAGGACTATTTATTGAAGCAAGTACATCTTAATTAAAGTATTGTGACAGCAAATATGTCTAGCAAATTATTTGCAACATTTTGCAAATAAATTATTTCTTCAACTTCAATTTAACATTTTTTCTAACGAATATCTAGATAATTCACCCCACATAATTTTGAGTTCCTAAACATATCTTCCCCTAATATTAGGAAATCTAACATTTACCCCCAACCTCATTTTGGGATCCATCTTTATGCGTGGTGGACCAATAAAATCATATGTGTGGACATCAAACTTTTAGATGGATATTATTTGGTTCCTGACCATGAACAAATATTGATGGGAGAACCTTATTGGCTTGATGCGTACATGTTAAATATGCCCATCACATACCAAATTTTATTTGAGAGATTTGTTCTCATAATTAATGGTCTAGCTATAATTGGAAGAATACAATTTCTACTAAACCAACCAACATTATCAACTTAATTTTATTGTTTAGAACTGTGCTCTTAGTTTAACAATTCGAGCAAACAACCTTACAAAAACCATTTTGTAAGTTGATACAAATGCACATGTGACCATACAATAGATGCATGTATTAAATCATAATAGTAAGCAGTCCACATGGCAGGTGAACGAGCTCATATTCACCTTTTTATATGTTTCTTATAATTTCAGGAGATACAATCCAACCTTAGCTTGTACATTGATTATTTTATCATGAGAACAAGCAACACAAGAGAATTTTTGAAGAATCTTTTATTTCCTCAAACATATTTCCACATGAATTCACAATTTCTTTTTAATCACATTTGAACCTGAATGGCCAACCGATTATGAAAACTGATATTTCTGTTAGTAAACTTCTAGTTTACTTTTGCATGTGCTTCCATCATCACGCGCATATTTTTACACAACAAACAAGAGAAAGACGGATAACCTTTATGTAAATATTGATAACCACTTTGATTGTAGTAATCTAATGATATTTAATCTTTCAATAATTTTCAGTCTCAATATAATAATTTTTTTCTTTTAATTCCTCCGAAACATAGAAAATTTCTAGTGAGACATACTACAATTTCAATATTATGAACTATTTCATTTTCTAGATATTAAAAAATTACTTCTTCGGAATCCCTCAATTAATTATGTGTACCGCCACAAATGTCACAACATCATTATTATGGTGACAATCTCCTTCAAGGAGAAAATTATTCTTATTATCATGGTTAATATTATTAAATAAAAGACTTATTTCGTAACATCCAATGACAAATTTGTGTTGCCACACAATAATTTTTTTTTTCATGACCACAACCTTTATATGGAAAAAATATTTCTTTCTTTTGTCCTTCAATAGTTAATGATAAAAACATACCACAATATTTGTGATGTATTCAAAGTATATGTCCAAATAATCATTAATGTCAAAATATTTCTTTGAATTTTCTGAAACTTACCGTAAAGGTGAGATATGACATTTTTCCAATAATACATGAACATGTTCTTGTCCATAAAGTACAAGTCATATTTTCTTCACGAAATAGACCATAAGCATATGTACATGATACATAAATGTTTATTAGAAACTCATTTTCATGCTTTGGCATTATCAAATTCATGTGACCCACCTCAACATCTCTTTTAAAGGTTGTGTACAGAGTGTACTACGACTTTATATTCCTTATTTTGATGGAGGATTTACAAAAAAAATCAAATTGGATTGCACCAACAACAATGTGCACAATAACTTTTCATACGACTTTGATGGATAAACATTACCTTCAAATTTGAAGGATCACCTTAAGAAAAAATGTGCCCAATAACCTAACCACTCTGAAGGACAAAAATTACCTTCAGATTTGAAGGACCATCCTAAGAGCCCATAATGTTCTTCCTTTTAATTACCACAATGATGTTTATATCATTCTTCTCAATCGTTACCTCGTCTATTATCCATGGGGGAGTATATACAAAATTAAGGGTGCCAGCCACCCTTTCAATGTATCTAAGCACTACTTCACACGAAGCTTGTAAAAATCCCATTTGTTTCCTTTTGAGCCAAACACATCATTAATAGATTCTAGATGGCACTTTACAATCTTAACTCGGATTTCTACCTCTTTCAAAGGTCTCCAGACTTCTCCCTTCCTTTTTCTCGGCAAGGACTTTCCATAGGCCACATAAAGTTTGTGAACCCAGAACAGGACATATAGAGGTAAGTTCTTGTGAATTGATCAACTCATGGAACTTGTTTGTGTACCATATGGATGGTTAGTCGTTCACCACTCCATCTGTTGATAATCTTCTCTCCTCCAATATCATTCTCTCTCCTACTTGTTTGAGCCTATTGATGACTCTAGGAGCTATTACCGAGATCACTCTTGTAGCATCTGATGCTAGATTTTTCGGCAACTTTTAATTTATTGTGTTTCTTTACCTTTCAGCCACCTTCTTGTGTGGCGCACTCAAACACGTAGAGGTGTGAGGACTGGTCTGATGCTGCTTAGAAGTCTCGTTTATGACTCTCCAATTGTCTATTTTAGAGGGGGTAGAGGAGGAGATTCATGTTCGAAGTCTAATAACCCAAATATTTTACTTTTGTCCATTTCATTTAAAGAAAAATATATTGAAACAAAGATCGGGTGAAGGTTAATTGAAAGACGTTCAGAAAAATCCCAGTTGAAATAATGTTTCGAGTCTCTCAAAATGGCAAAGCGATACGCCTTATAGGTTAGGTGAGCTTAGATCAGCTCGCCAAAGTTGACAATACAAAACAAAATTTCACTCAAGCATAATGGGTGGTGTCAACTCCAACACAACAATCCATCGAGTTTGTTTCGGCGAGGTAAGGTAATCTCACCGAATGCAACATAACCCAAATAACAAATTGAAAATTAAAGGGTAATGGGGATTATTTAGCGATTAATCTATTCACTTTGGCGAGCTAAGACAAGCTCATCGAACAAGTAATTTCAGTTCAATGCCTTTTTCAAAAATTAAACACAAAAATGTAACACTACTAGACATCCAAGAAATTTCACAAGTTACCCATATGCTAATCTACCCTTGGGTACTCAGACTTCCACTCATTTTTTACAAAGCATTGCCAAAATAATTATTTGTGTCATGACCGAAAGTATACCCGATGAGTCCACAAATTAGACTCATTAGGGCTATATTCTGATAGAATTAGTGTCCTCAAATGCATATTTTGTCTCAATATCTGATGAAAATCTTTAAGTTTTAGATATTTAGAGTTTGAGGCAAAACATGGACACTACTTGGCAAGAAGGAACAAAGAGGCTGAAAAGAACGAAGAAATGAAGGACTGAGGATCGCCGAACCCAGTTGGCGAGTCACCTATCATCTTGGAGATCACATTTTGTTCCAGTGTGCTGAGCTGTGAAGGAAAAGATCAAAATGGTGATGAAATTGAGCAGTTGACATGTTGCCAAATACTTTCACAAAGTAGTACCATATCGTCAAACAACTCAAAGCGTGAAGAGGCTGAAGGCTAAAGCAAGAAGGCGATGAAATTGACCAAAAGGCGGTTCACCGAGTGTATCGATGAACCCGACTAACTACGCCGAGTCATTCGCTAGAACACATATTTTCACACACTATAAATACATGTTAAAGTTGTTAGCTATAAATGAAGAAATCAAGTCATAGACAATTTTAATTCATACTTAGAATATATTCAGTCCCAAGTTTTAGAGGGTTTTGGAGACTTTGTTCTAAAACCTTGAAGATTCAAAGGGTTTCAGTTCAAGAAATTGGACATAGTTCTCGATGATTCTTCACTCTTGACGTGTTTTAAGACATAATTCTTCATACCTAGTTGATAGAAACTGATATTGGTATAAATTTTTATCTCTTTTCCATATCTAGCTAAAACCCCAATTTTTAGGGTGTGATTTTGTTAATATGGGTTAGATTATCTGTTGGGTCTTGCTTGTTGATGGTTTATTTGTTGTTAAAATGTGATTTAGTGTAAAAGTTGTGTATAAACTTAATGGAATTGTAGTTTCAAATACGATTTCATCTTAGTATTTTTTTCTTGTTCGAGAGAGAGGTCGTAAAACTAAGACTACTAAATTGATAGTTGGTGGTATTGGGTGGACTTGGGTTCAGCTCGAGAGAGTGAATCCTAGTCCTTCTCCCACACATTCAGCTCGAGAGAGTGAATGGGCTAGGGAGAAGGTTGTGCTTAATGCGGCAACTCGGTGTTCGAGAGAAACTGAGTTAATTTGGGGTAAGTTGCTCGACAGAGAATTTATCCCACTATAGTCTAGCCTAGTCATAAATACTGAACGAATCTACCATCAAAAAGCATGTTCCTGTCTCCATATCTCATTTCCTTATATTTTTGCTATTTTTATTTGTTAATTAATACAAACCACCATTAATAATTGACGCTTGCGTCACCCCATTAGATTTAATATGTTTTTAATCGTTAATATCTATAGTTATGACTATTTAGAACTAGATCTTATTTTTCTATTAATTCTCAAAACTACTCCCTGTGGGAACGATCCTAACCCTTGGTTGGGTTATATCACAACATGTGATCGTGTGGCACTTGAACCGAAGTAGTATCAGATGATTACGTCCTTAAATTTCAAAATGACGCAGCTACCGGGGAGTTGTGTTAATTGAAAATTTTTAGTTTGGTAAAATTCTTTTGTTCTTGTTAGTTGTAGCTTTACTTACTTAATTTTTTGTTTTGTTTTTCGTTGTGTTGCTATTTTTAGTAGGAATCAAGATTATGTCTGGTGGCACTGGTGAACAGGTAGATCTCTCTCTTTTAAGGATGGTGTCTCTCAAGGGTAAAATTCTGAGTTTTAGACAAGTCGAGGGAGAGTCCATCCATGAATTGAGGTTGAGATTCAAAGCACTCTTCGTGAAATGCCAAGTTCATGGAATCGCAGAAAGCGTGCTGCTGGATTTCTTCTATAAAAGTCTTGGCTCGGAGAATAAAAGAATGGCAGACCAAATATTTCCTGGGGGGCTCTCACGACTACCCTTTGCAGTAGCCACCCAACTCCTTGATCACATGGCAATGACTAACAAGGAGGCTGAGAAAGACCATACTCTGGCCACGCTGTTAACTCAATTTGATTTAGTGACCAAGAAGATTATGGAATTGGAAGAATCAGATAAAATAAAAGACCGGTATGCTCCACCTTACGAGTGTATGAAACCCAATGCAAGTGAAGATGGACAAATAGAGGAGATACTCTCAGTCATTCTTAACAAAGTCGAAGGTCACGACAAGATGTTAAATGAGATAAAAGAGAATTTCATACTACTAAATGAGATATATGCCTCCCATTTCATATCTGTCCAGTGATTGGAGACTCAAATGGGTCATGCGATGTCCCATCTCTTCCTCACAAATCATCCATGAGCGGAGAAGTCACGCCACGACTATAAATAAGACACTTCTTAGGACGAAACCCAATGTTTTAATTATTTTCTCTTAAGATTAAAATAATGGTGTTTTGATTTTGTAGGATGAAATGTAAGGAGTGTTGAGAAACAATGAGATTGGCGAACAAAAAGGCCCCGTCGGCGAATCGCTGAAGAGGTTGGCATGCCCTTTTTCCTCCGTCGTTTGATTCAAAACAAGTTTGGTTTGGAGCCTGTAAAACTCGGTGGGCTCGGGACAAAATTGGTGTCACACTGATTCGGTCGGCGACAACGATCTTTTCCACCGTTTTGACCCCCCAATTAAATAGAGGTCTAGTAAAACTCAGCGGGGAATTGACCGATTGGTGCATCGACGAGTACGTCAGTGATCCCGACTAACGTCGTCGATTGGCCGGAAAACAGACTATTTATTTTGAGAGATAGAGGTTTCAATATCAAATTCCTCATTTTCCCTTACTATTCACCCTTCCAAATTCGCACCAAGTTAGTACTTTAAATACTTTTGCATTCTGTAGGTATTTAGATGATCAATTTGTGATCAAATTCGGATTACATTGCCTCCTAGCATTTCAAAGAACTTCGATCGGCATAAAATGCTGCTTTTCCCGAATCCCGAGGCTACTTTGAAAAATTTGTTCTCTTATGCAATTGGGCTTATTGTATTGTTGTGTGATGGTCCTCTCTGATAGGTTTAGATTGTTTAAATGCGAAGTTTAATTCATAAATCTTGCCCATTTTATCTTGATTTTAAAAATCCCTTTTTGCGCGTCAAAATGAGTTTAATTTTTTGAGGTTGTGCGTGCGTGGTTTTTATCATGGTTGAGTAATATGGATTTGAGTTTACTTGTACTAGTGCATAGTTTAATTTTGTTTTCGGGGGTTGCGGGGTTGAGTTTGAAAAGTAGGGTGAAAACAGGCATATTGGGTAGTTTGGCGAGCTGATCGAGTTCGCCGAACTACTCGGCGGTTCACCTAATATCTGAAAATCACCTTTAATTTCATGTTGTACATGTTGTTGGCTACTATAACTTTCGGCGAGAAGCTTGATGTCGCCAATGGTGCTCGGGTACTTGGAGATGCCAAAAAAGATGTGGAAGTAATGCCCACATCCTCTACTGATACCCGGATAATTGAATCAGAAAATCTTAAATATGAGGTAGAGAAGAAGTATAAGGAAGCTACGACCACTGAATCCTGACCTGCACAAGCTTCGTTGCCTACTCTGGCCCCTAAGATTACAAATACATCTATTTCTTCTGCCACTCTTGTTGACACTCCAGGTTCTTCTGTTGCTACGCTACCGCTCAGACCTACTGTTGATGTTGTCTCCCATGCTCCGATCACTCAGGCATCCTTGATCCGGATGGGATAGCTTGCCCAGTCTACTTATTGTCAGGCTGCCAACTTAGAAACCTCTATTCCTGGCATGATTTAGACTGTTTTGACTTAAGTTGTAACACCACTGAGAGCTACCATTGATGCTCTTGAGGCTAGAATAGCGGTGTGTAAGTGTGACCAAGGGGCCATAGATGAGGTAAGAGCATTAAAGGTCGCTTTTGCTGCTCTGAGGATTGATGTGGACCAATTGAAGGACACCGATATGTCCATGGTCTTTGGATCATTAGAGATTATAGATGTGCCTGAAATGCCTCCGACCACCACCGGACATAAGAATAGAATGGAGCAAGGCAGCCACTCCTGAATCAGAAGCAGCGACCGATGAAAAGATGCTTGAGGAGACTGAGGGAGACGTTGGAGACATTGTTGTGACTGAGAAGATTATGATAGATGCCGTTGTGCAGGCTTCCATGGCAGGCACACCTTTTGTTGTCCCTAGTGGAGCTGGTACTTCAGAGGTGACTCTGGGCAATGATGCCCACGCTCAGGGTGAGGCATCGGGAACTGATGCCCAAATAGATTGAGTGACTGCTTAGACAGTATTCCCTCTTTACCTCCCTATCTGTCTTACCTTCTTTCACATTTAGATTGTTTTATTTGCATTTGATGACAAACGTTTTAAATTGTGGTGGGGTGTGGCCCACCTTTATTTGTTAGATTCTTGTTGGGTTGTGAATCATATTAATGTGTTGTATACTGCTTCCTGTGGATGTTTGAGCTTGTGGCTCCTTTTATTTTAATTGCAAATGATTTTGACCCTTCCGAAAAATTTTAAATTTTCACCACCTCTTGTATGTACTTGATAGTGGCTGTTCTTTAGCAAATTTAAGTCTCGGTTTTGATCAATATCGATGACTTGAATAGTGTTCAAAATTGAATGAACATGAATGTACAGCTACGATGAGACCAAATAAAGTTGCATAAACAATATGTGAACTCTTTGCATCTCATTGATTAGCCATGTATCAAAATTGATTCTCCAATTGCACACTAGCGAAAGTGTGGAGTCTTGTTTGACTTTAGTGCCGATGCCTTGTGTGATGAGCTTACTGTGAACCTTGCATGATAACACCTAGAATTTGCCCCGTTGGTCCTGTCCACTATGTAAGGCTATCTCTTGATATGATCTTAGGCAACTTCAAGGAGTGTGAGCCAATTTGACATATACCTCTTTTGTGGCCTACCTTGTGAGTGTGTGAATCTCTCTTGAATACCCCATGAATCTTACCTTTCTTTGGAAGAAACTTGATGACAACATGACCTTTCTTGACCCATTACCGTTAATCCTCATGAATTGTGGTTGATTGAATAGTCAACTTAGGCCAAAAGCTTAGGTTGGGGGTGTGGTGAAAAGAAAAGGGAAAGTCAAGAAGTTCAAAGAAAGTCTCATGTAACTCATGGTGTTGAGAAAAATGGAACCCCTCCATACAAAAAAAAAGAGAATAAAAGAATGAAAAAGAAATGTTGTTGAATAAAGTGCAAAAGAAATGGGGTTCCAAAACAATCCATGGAGAGTGAATAATGGGATGACTTATGAGCACTAAAGACAATGATGAAGGAATAGGAAAGGAAGTGTTGTAAGCACCACATTTCATGAGGATGAAAGTCACTGAGCCTAAATGACCATACATGTGCACTCAGCCCCATTACAAGCCTTGTAAATACCTTTTTGATCTTGAGTGAGCTGAAACAAATGTCAATTGGAAAATACGGGCAAACATATGGGTGAAAGCATGCATGGTGTTCTTCTTTTTGAGTGTAAGCGTTGCATTTGATTTCGAAGCTTTATATGATTAAACCGTTGTGTGCGAGTATGGAATCATCATCTGTGTGAGGGCATTTGAATACTTTTGTTGAGCTTGAACTTGCAATTGAAGCAAGTATTGCGAGCTTGAGATGCTTTGGTAATGGTGTGTCACAACTTGAATCTTTGGGTACACAGTTGATCCTGGCATGAGTAAATTGAGTCTTGTTGTGTACATTCATGATCGAGTCATGTGTAGCATTGTATGAGACATCCTTTTTGAACTGCAGAACTTGAGTTTTACTTGAGGACAAGCGAAAGTTTAAGTTGGGGTGTTGATGAGTCCACAAATTGGACTCATTTAGGGCTATATTTTAATAGAATTAGTGTCCTCAAATGCATATTTTGTCTCAATATCTGATGAGAACCCTTAAGTTTCAGGTATTTAGAGTTTGAGTCAAAGTATGGACACTACTTGGCAAAAAGGAACAAAGTGACTCAAAAGAACGAAGAAATGAAGGGCTGAGGATCGCCGAGCCCAGTTGGCGAGTCGCTATCAGCCTGGAGATTGCCTTTTGTTCCAGTGTGCTGAGCAGTCGGCGTGTCGCCGAGTAGTTCCGCAAAGATGTACCATATGGCCTAACTACTCAAAGCGTGAAGAGGCTGAAGGCTAAAACAAGAAGCCGATGAAATCGACCAAAAGGCGAATAACCTAGTGTATCGCTGAACTTGACTAACTGCGCTGAGTGATCCGCTGCAACACAAATTTTCAAACACTCTAAATACTTGTTGGAGTTGTTAGCTATAAAATAAGAAATCAGGTCATAGACAATATTTTATTTCAGACTTAGAATATTTTCAGTTCCATGTTTTAAAGGGATTTGGAGACTTTGTTCTAAAACCTTGAAGATTCAAAAGGTTTCACTTCAAGAAGTTGGACGTGGGTCTGGATGATTCTTCACTCTTGACGTGTTTTAAGACTTAATTCTTCATACCCAGTTGATGGAAACTGATATTGGTATAAACTTATATCTCTTTTACATGTCTAGCTAAAACCCAAATTCTTGGGGTGTGATTATGTGAATATGGGTTAGATTATCTGTTGGGTTATTCTTGTTGATGGTTTATTTCCTGTTTAAATATGATTTCGTTCAGTAGTTGTGTATTAACTTAATGGAATTGTAGGTGCAAATATGATTTCATCTTAGTGTTTTTGGCTTGCTCGAGAGAGAGGTCGTAAAACTAAGACTACTAAATTGAAAGCCGGTGGTATTGGGTCGATATGGGTTCAGCTCAAGAGAGTGAATCCTAGTTCTTCTCCCACACATTCAGCTCGAGAGAGTGAATGGTCTAAGGTGGAGGGTCTGCTTAATCCGACAACTCGGTGTTCGAGATAAACCGAGTTGATTCGTGGTAAGTAGCTCGAGAGAGAATTTACCCCCACTATAGTCTATCCTAGTCACAAAATACTCAACGAATCTACCATCAAAAGCATGTACCCGATAGTCTAGTTTATCCCATATTCCTATCACATCCGAAGAATCCCGTCTCCATATCTCGTTTCCTTATATTTTTTCTATTTTTAGTTGTTAATTAATACAAACCCCAATTGATAATTGACGCTTGTGTCACCCCATTAGATTTAATATGTTTTTAATCGTTAATATCTATAGATATGACTAATTAGAACTAGATTTTATTTTTCTATTAATTCTCAAAACCACTCCCTGTGGGAACGATTCTATCCCATTATATCACTTCACATGATTGTATGGCATTTTAACAGAACTATTGTCAGTTGATTAAGTCGTTAAACATCAAAACCGTAGGTGTAACATTGCGTATTGGACCCCGAGAGGCCCTACACAAGTCACTTAGCATATATAAGCAAGATAATAGAAATCAAGCGATTTTAAAAGACAATTCAGAATTTTAGAAAATGAAGTAGAAGTCCAAACAATCTCTCAAAGCCATCTAGTGCAAAGAGTGATCGGAATGTAACTCGTTCATCAAGTTCAAAACTGAAATGTGAAGACTTAATAAAACAAAGCCTTGGTCCTTGGAAAATTAGGACTCACCAATATTCAAATTTCTACTATGAGATCCCTAGCCACGAAAAATGCAAATCTTGAGCGTTGGACCATACATATTGGGAGAATGTAGGCAAGAGTATGCGTTAGTTCAAAAATGTACCAAGTATAATAGCAATGGATAAAATTATGAAATCATTATAAAAAGGGACATTTTCGTGGTATGCAATGACCAAGATAGAACATGAGATAAAAGTGTTAGAAAATATAAGTCATAAAACATGGTCAATGCAAGTTAACATCCTTAAGTCACTAATGAGATACTTCTTGAAGTAAACCTGATTCATTAGCATGGGAGATTTACCATTAACCGACATGTAAGTGTGAGTTATTAACATGGAATCTGGTGTGTCTACACACACTCAAAAGAGGTGCCCTCACAACGGGCACGGATTAGAAGAAGGGCCTACTAAAGCCAAACACTATGGCACGACTTAGATAATGAAAAAACTTAGATTATCTAAACATCCAATAGCGTCCTATTCATAAAACTGGCGCGTTTCACATTTATGAACGAGACTCAACTAGGGGTGGTTTGAGACAATCCTAGAACCATTCTAAACTTTTTTCTCTGATTACCAAGTTTGTCACGACCCAGGGGTATACCCTTGAAGTAACACGGCCTACTTGACCCCGATGGGGTCTCATACAAGACCTTATCATATAATGAAAATAAGATAATAGAAAGTACGGAAAATTTAAAACTTTTTACAAACAAAGTCATTTTCATAAAAGCAAGCGGAAGTCTTTCTATACTTTGTCTCAAACCATCTAATACAACTTTAGAATAAACTCTTGGGAGGACATAGCCCATACAATAGTCTCAGAATATGAAATAAAGACATAAAAGAAATTGTGGGTTTTGTCCTCGAAGCTATGAGGACTCACCAAGATCTTCAACTCCTTAGCTCCTTAGAAACCTAGCTTCAAGATAGCACTAAAGTCTCCAAACCCTACATTTGATTAGAATGTAGGCAAAGTATGTATTAGTACAAAATGTACTAAATATGTTAGATAGCATAATCATAACAGCATAAGGCAAGGGTTAGTCAATATAAGACATAATCCAAAATCATATGAAATACTTCATGAAACATAAACCATAAGCATAAGATAAAAAATCATAATCATAATAAGCAAAGTCTCCAACATAAGCATCTCTAACGACCTTGAAAATGAACTAGTAAAACTAGAGACTAACTAGTGAGTGTGTGAGTTTGTCTTGAGGTTTGAGGTTTGAGGTTGTTGTATGTTTTTCCGAGTCATGGTGGAGGGGTTTAGGGGTTAAATGTCAAGGTACGACTCCCCATGGACCACCCTAGGGATCCTTGAGGAGGACCCTAAGCTTAATCCCCAAGGCTGCCCCATTTGATAAAAGTTGGCCAAAGTTTGGTGACCTACGGAAGGGTCCACGCACCGTAGGACCATCGACACCCAATTGATGGATGACTAGTATGGTCCGTCAACCCATCCATGGTCCGTGGATGGGGGTCCGTCAATTGGACCTGGTTTGCTGTCCAGGTGAAAATACTCTATGAACCCATGATTTCTCTCAATTCCTAAATTGTGCCTTATGAAGTGGTTTTGTTGATTATGAATGAATGTTGATGGATTTATGTCTAGATTGATTAAGATTATGGAATTGTGTCATCATCTATGCCTAATCATGGTGAATTGTTGCTGAATTGAGGATTTGTGATCATGGCTTTGAAATGGCAAGTTTGACCTAATTACTTGATGAATTAGAATTGTGTTAGATGTTGATCCACTTGAAAGGTGGAGGTGTTTACTTACTATGTATAATGTCAAGGATATATATGTGATTTCAATGATAGAATTATGATCTTGTATAGTATGTAAATGTGTTGTGATTGAATGCATATTCTCTCTTATGACTCATGAATGATGATGATGCAATGTGAAGGGTTTCTATAAAGTAATGTTGTATCTTGAATTAGTAGACCTAATGCTGGTAGCGTTTTCATAAATGAATGAATGAATGTCTAGAATTGGTAGACCTTGTGTTGGTAGCCTTTCTATAAATGATTAATGAGGTATTTTAGACTATCCCTTGAACCAGTAGACCTAAGCTTAGTGGTCCTTCATGTTGAATCTAGAACCCTATGCAAATGTAAAACCTTGAAGCGGTAGACCTAATGGCGGTTGCCTCCTTCTTGTGTGAAATGATGAACCTAGAGATGGTAGACCTAATGGTGGTTGCTCTATCTAGGAAGATCAATGAGTTATCCTTAATGTACCTTGAAACGGTAGGCCTATTGGTGGTGGCAGTTTCTTGGAAAAAGTAATTTGGGTCGATAGGCCTAATATTGGTGGCCTTCTCAAGTACACTAATGTAAATGAAACTACTCTATGGGAAATGAGGCTAAGCACCGAGTGGATATGGCTAAGATTTAAGCTAGAGTCCAATGAACATCTTTCTCATCCCATAACTATGTGCCTACATATGATGTGTACGAGTTGTACCCTAGGAAAGTAGAACACCTTCTTTCGGTGTAGGGTTTCATGACACCGTATTCTATTATTTATCTCTCATGGTCTATGTCGGTTAATACCTATTCCCATTGTGTGAGATGTGCATTATGGTTACTTGATAGGTACTACAAAGTGTGGGTAGTAGTATGGGATGCTATCTATACAATGCACGAGTAGGCTTTGAAGGGTCTATAGTGAGTTCTCCATGTCTTAATGACTAAATGTATGAAAGTCCTCTAAATGCATGAATGTGTCCTAAATGAACCTAATGAAGAATATTGGCTTAAATGCTTAAATGCTTAAATGTAGAGAGGCATGTTATACTTGGATTGTATAATGAGATTACTTCCTGGTCATGACTTATTGTATATGAATGTGCCATGTCTAGGGTGACTTCAATGGAGTACTTAGTGTAAGTAGTAGTATGGCATGCTACTTGCACATTGCACAAGTATGACTTAGAGTTGTCTTAGATGTTGGTCTTAATGTGATGATGTGATTTATGTAATGTTTATGTCTCTTAAATGCTTTATTGTGTGAAGGTGGAAAGGATGAATGGTAAGTTCACTTTTGGTGACCTTAAGGTGGTACCTTAGTGTGGGTGGAGGTATGGGATGCTACCCATACATTGCACAGGGTATAGCTTGAGGGTCACTTGAGGTGGAGGCTCAAGGTGTAGGTAAAGGTTTATATGTCATTTTGTTCAAATGTGAATTATGTGACTTTGTATGTTGGTTGTGACTTATATTATGCCTCTTGTATCAATGTTCATGAAGTTTTACAAAAATGGCATAAATGAATGGCTTTCAAACAAAATGTCTCTTTCAGAGCATATTTTTGCATGATCATCAAACTTAGTACATTTTTGTGTGCTAACCCATATTTTCTTTACTCTTATGAAGTGTAGGGATTGGCACTCAATTTGATTCTCCCTAGTGAAGCTTGGAATAGAGTTTTTTCCAAGGCATCTTTTGGTATATCCTCATAGATCGAGGACAAGGACTTTTATTGTTTGTAGCTCTTTATGTTTGAAGACTATTGTTGAGACTTCGATTGTAAAGGGCTGTGACCCTATCTTGTTATAAAGTTTGTCTAACATGGCCATGTGAGACTTTAGAATTCCATTTCTTTATAAATGTCTTTAGATTTTATGGTTTTGAATAAAACATTTAAGTTCCGTACTATTTCTATTACCTATGCGATGAATGAATGCTATGACGCTTGTATAAGACCCCTTCGAGGTCAAGTACGCCGTGTTACGACTAAGGGGTGCTCTCGGATCGTGAAAACATCATATAAGAATTACTTGACTCTTAGTCATTTATACAATAATAGAACCATTCTCAACTAAACTCAAAAGCATACATGTGCAAAGCATGAATAGCATCCCATAATACCAACCAAGCGAAGTATCCCTTTTTGGCCATCTTAATCACAGTGTATATGCATGGTCAAATCATAAGCTTTTCTACCATATGTATTATGACCCAGGGGTACCCCCTAGACGTAACATGCTGTAATTGACCCTGAAGAGGTCTCATTTAAGCCCTTAGCATCATCATAACATACGATCATAGAAAAGTAGGGAAAATTAAAACTTCTTTAAACCATACAATCGAAAACATTTTTATAAGAAAGCGGAAGTCTTTACTAACTCTTTGTTTCAAACCATCTAGTTAAACTCATGAATAAAAGTCTAGGGACGCAGCCCATATAAAGTCTAAAACATAAGAAATGACATAAAACTGAAACATGGGTTTGTCCTCGAAGCTATGAGGACTTACCAAATCTTCAAGTCTTCTTGCTTCTTAGAAACCTAGCCTCCAAAGCAACTCAATCTCCAACACCCTACATTTCATTAGAATGTAGGCAATATGCGTTAGTACAAAATGTACCAAGTATGAAAGCTAACATAACAACATAAGAGCATCTAAAATTGGTTAGTCAACATAAGACATAGGCATAAGAGATACTCACATAGTCATAACATAACTTAAAACAGAAGCATCATATAATCATAAGCCAACATAAGACATAATAATTGAGCATAGGAGATATTCATATAAACATAATTGACTATTAGTCATCTATACCATAATAGAACCATTCTCAAGTAACCTCAAAAGCATACCAGTGCAAAACATGAATAGCATCCCATAATACCAACCTAGCCAAGTACCATTTTTTAGTCATCTTAACCATAGTCTATAGACATGGTGAAATCTTAAGATTCTTTACCATAAAGGTATCATACTCCTAAGTAACCTCAAGGCACATTTGTGCAATGCATGAAAGGCATCTCATAATACCATTCACACTAAGTATCACCTTGAATTCAACATAGTCATACTTACCCTCCTTTAGTCTCACTCTTTGGCTTACTTTATATAGACAAGGGAATTACCCTCCTTAGTCAAACATATTATGGAAGGCCACTATAGAACAAACCTATCTTAAAATACAACACTCATAATAACTCTTTTTTGAATGACCCTAAGTTATATTTGTGCCAAGCATGAATAGCATCCCATAATACTAATCATGCCAAGTACTACTTTTAGGTCCTTGTACTAATACTTCTTGATGTAGAACCCAGTTCCTCTCTTTCACTTTAGAACACTTTGAGGTACTCTCTTAAGCACTTCTTAGTTCATTATTAGATTGAATCTATGAGATACCACTTATAGCATGTCTAGGTTCATCATCTACATGGACCCTATGAGATACTACCTTAAGCATGTCTAAGTCCATTGATACTCTTTGCCACGACCCGAGAGAACCCCCTAGTCGTAACACGACGTACTCGATCCCGAAAGGATCTAATACAATCCTCTTAGCATTCATAACATTAGATACATAGAAATAGAGCGGAATTTTAAACCTTTCTTTAATAAATCCAACATCAAAAGAACATTTATAAAGCAGCGGAATACTTAGTCTCACATGGACTTCTTGGACAAACTTTAACAAGATTGGGTCACGGCCCTTTACAATCGAAGTCTTAACAAAGTCTTAACCATAAAAACTAGAAACATAAAATCCTTGTCCTCGACATATGAGGACATACCAAAAGAGGTATTGAGAGAACTCTATTCCCAAGCTTTCCTAGAGAAAGAAAGGACTTTCTGGAACCTACACTTGTAGTAAAAATAATAAAATATGGGTTAGCACACAAAAATGTACTAAGTATGATGACCATGAAAAATATGCTTTAAAAGGGGACATTTTGTTGAAAGTAATGCTTTATGCAAATTTTTTAAAACTTCAAGAATATTGATACAAGAGGCATAATATAAGTCACAACCAACATACAAAGTAAAATAATTCACATATGAGCAAAATGACATATAACCATTTACCCTCACCATAAGCCTCCACCTCAAGTAACCCTCAAGCTATACCTTGTGCAATGTATGGGTAGCGTCCCATACCACCACCCACACTAAGGCACCACCTTAAGGTCACACAAAAGTGAACTTACCATTCATCCTTTCCACCTTTACACAATAAAGCATTTAAGAGACATAAACAGTATATTAATCACATCATCTCATTAAGACCAATGTGCAAGTAGCATCTCATACTACTACTCACACTAAGTACTCCTTTGAAGTCACCATAGACAAGGCCCATTAATGTAGATTAGAAATGGCAAGGAAGTAACTCATAATACAATCCAAGTATAGCATGCATCTTTACATTTAAGCATTTAAGCCAACATTCTTCATTAGATTCATTTTTAAACCAATTCGAGTCTAGGTGATCTAATCTAAGGCATTACATTAAGAAATCATCATTCTAGGAGGATCAGATTTAAACCCTCAATTTGCCTATTTCATGACATAACCCTAGATTCTTAGGTTAATCAAGAACACATGTAGAATTATATAAACATCAAGTAACTACATCATAATTAAACACCTCCACCTTTTAAGTGGATCAACATCCCTGACACAAGTTTACTACAACAAGTACTTAGGTCAAATTTTCCATATCAAGGCTATGATCACAAATCCTCAATTCAACAACAATTCACAATAATTAGACATTGATGATGATACAAGTCAACATTTTAAATCAATCTAGCGATAAATCAATCAACATTCATTCATAACAACAAACCCACTTCATAAGTCACAATTTAGGAATTGAGAGAAATCATGGGTTCATAGAATAAAACCATCTTAAATCATCAATTAAACATCAATATAATCATAGTTATCATTTGAAAATGTTTGATACAAGAACCTATGAGATTGAGTGAAACTTAGCGTTTTTCATGAAACTTGAAAACTTTGAAACCTCTCTGAAATTGACTCTAGGGTGAAAACTAACCCTTGATGAAGGATCACCATACCTTATAACTGAAGAATCCCACAAAATTGAAGAAGAAACAGCTTGAAATCCCCAACCCTAGCTTTCTCTTGACCTTGATCTCCAATGGAGTTTCTAGAGAAAACTTATAGGATGGAAGGGATTTGTTTTGGGGGAATGTGAATAATGAATTCTAAAATAGCTTTCTAATATTGTAATACTACTAAAATACCTTATAACCCTTAAAATAATCGTCCATATATAATTGGGACTTGGGGTGAATTTACCAATTCACCCCTAGCTTGGCCGAGACTACACCAGAAAAACAATGCCCATCCATGCCCTAGACTCACAGACCGTAAGTGTTCTGTCCTAAGCTACCCCTGAGATGCGTACACAGGACATTAGGACAGCAAGTGATCCCATTTCTGGAAGTAATTTCAGAAGGGTCTTGGTACTCAGGTTAATCTTAGCACAACATTTCATCCACAGACGGATGGTCAGGCAGAGCGTACCATTCAGACCTTAGAGGAAATGTTGAGAGCTTGTGTGTTCGACTTCAAAGGTGGTTGGGATAATCACCTTCCTCTTATTGAGTTCGCCTACAATAATAGTTACCATTCCAGCATTCAGATGGCCCCTTATGAGGCATTGTATGGGCGTAGATGTAGATCTCCAGTTGGTTGGTTTGAAGTAGGTGAAGCAACCTTGATAGGACCAGATTTAGTCCTTGATTCTATGGAGAACGTGCAACTCATCAGAGATACACTTAAGACCGCCTAGAGTCGCCAGAAGACTGATGCAGATGTGAAGAGAAGGGAACTAGTGTTCCAAGTTGATGATTGGGTTTTCCTGAATGAGTTTCCTATGAAGGGGGTGATGAGTTTTGGCAAGAAAGGGAGCTTAGTTCCAGATATGTAGGCCCTTACCGAATCTCGAAAAGGACTAGTAAAGTGGCTTATGAGTTAGAGTGGCCAGCAGATTTGGCAGCAGTGCATTCAGCAACCGTAGTGCCATTAGAGACTGTGGTTGTAAATGATAGCCTTTCTTATGAGGATGTACAAGTTGATATTCTTGATCGTCAAGTTAGAAGGTTGAGAAACAAAGAATTTGCTTCAGTCAATGTTTGGTGGAGAAGTCAGTCCATAAAGGGAGCTACTTGGGAAGCAGAAGCGGCCATGAAAACCAAGTATCCTCACCTCTTTCTTTCCGATTCTACTACAACTTGAGCTAATTGTTCCTCTTCAGTTTTTCAGTCAATAATGCGTAAATTCAGTCTTAGAATCATGTTCCTTCCATTTGTGCTTGCATTTTCAACGTATTTGCATAATCTTGGAACTCAGTTCAGTTAGAAATTCAATTCTCAGTGTTTAGTGGTAGGGATTGCAGCCCTCTCCATCCATTTCAACTAGTTTAGTCTTCATTCGAGGACGAATGGTCCCAAGAGGGAGATAATGTAACACCCCGTATACGAAACAGACCAAAATTTCATATCACGACCCGTGCTGGTGGTCCTTGGATCACCACTGCAACCCCTCCCCAAACCCAGCTCAGAAAATCGGCTAAGTCTCGACCCACGGATAGACCCATGGTCTGTAAGTCAGACCACAATCCGTGGTCTATGTCCATAGATTGAGACCCCCTTTACCCAGCATCTGACGCAAACGACGGCCGATCCACGGTCCGTAGGTCTAATTGTAGGTGAGGGTCAGCAGCCAGTTAGAGGAAATTGTTGATTGGGTCTACTTCAAATGGTCATAACTCTTACCACAAAAAGGATTATGTGTCCCATTACTTATGATATGATAGATAATTGAATTCTCTTTCCAACGCCACCAACTTTGCTAAAATCCGACCTCCGAGTAAAACGTTATGCCTGTTTTAGTGAAGCCCTACCGGACAGACTTGACCTACAACTCCAATCTACTGACCGTCGACTGACCTACGGCCCGTTTGTCCCGTCCGTCGATCACTCCGACAGTAGTTAAGTTAGGGGTATTTTGGTCTTTTCCTATTTCGTTAGACCCCTAAGCTACGTCGTTTAGACCTTACATTATGAGGTTTTAGTCTGGTTAATCCTAGAAACATAACTACAACTTTCCTAAGTCAAATCATTAATCAAAACTTAGAAAATTAGAGCGTAAGAGGAGAAGAGAAGTCAAGAACCCTACTTCAAGAACGCAGCAAGGTTCCATCAGTTCCAGCCCCAAAATGGAAAGATTTCTCCGTGGAATTCGTCACCAGGTATGTGGGATTTCACTAGTGGGTTCCTTTCACCCATTAGGTCCCTAGTTTTCAGTAAGTTTCATGATTCCCTTATTATGACTACACCTAGGGTTTCTTGAATGTTAGAATCGTTGGGTTCTTAGCTGTTAGAATGATCCAAATCATATTAGTACGCTAATATTCAGTTTAATGCATGAATTCCAGAACCCTAGCTATGTATTTCCTTAGTTCTTGAATTACACGTGCTAGGTCATATATTTCAGTCATTCAATTATACAATCCTCAGTTATTAATTCATCAATATCAGTTTATTTGTTGCATCCTCAGGTTACATGTTCAGTTTGAGCTATCTAGTAACTTACAGAAATTTAGTCATAATGTGTTAATTACTTAATCCATTGGGATTATGATAATACCATGTTGGATTAGTGGTCGGCGTACCTATATAGTCCCAGAACTACTAGCCACGTAGGTTGTAAGTCCCCTCTGTGGGCATCATTTTAGTGATCACGCCAGCATGCCTCCATACCTCTGGTAGGGTATATTGGGCCCTCTCGATGGGGCAGATACATCGGACTCCACATTTAGCTCATGTGGTTTTATTATCGGTTATTAGTAGCTCCCACAGTTCAGTCAGATTCTATTGCATTGACCACTTATCAGTATGTCCAGTAATCAATTTCAACATGTTATAAATTGGTCACTTCATTCAGTTATCTCAGCATTCAGTATCTATATCATGTTCAGATTATATCATTGCTTATTTACTTTGTTCAATTATATGTTATTTCAACTGTAATCTATCTTGTATACTCAGTACCTTTCAAGTACTAACGTATACCGTGCGCTACACCACCTGTACCAGAAAAGTTACCCTGCTCAGTTGGGCGACCTATTAGTGCTGCTGAAGTTGTAGACAGAAATCTACCATTATTTCTACCTTGACCCTGTCTAGAAGGACAATCCCTCAAGCTGTGACCAGACTGACCACACCCAAAGCATCATTCTGTTCATGGAAGACACTCACCCAGATGGTTCTTACAACACTTAGGGCAAGTCAGGTAGGTTTTGGTACCGGTAACACTACCTTAAGATTTAGAGCCTCATGCTCAACCTTTCTGATTTTTCTGCAACTTGGAGGATGGAACACTGGCTGATGAAGGTGCTGGAGTCGAAAATTTATGCTAACCCTGCGAGCAATTTCCACCACCCAATTTCTGTTGAGAATAGTCATAGTTGCATGTTCTTTCTTTCTTATACTCCTTATCTTGTTGCATATGCTTATCACCCTTAACCTGTTGAGCATGAGTTATGAGCCTAGAGACCTCATGTCTCCTAACAACATAGCATTTATGCACTCTGTCTTCACCAAGTCTGACACTCCATACATAAACTTATTCATCTGAGCCCTGGAATCAGTAAGCATGTGAGGAGCATACCTGGAGAGTTGGTTAAACATGAGTCCATACTCTTGGACCGTCATGTTACCCTGCCTTAAGTTCAGAAATTCCTGGGCCCTTGCTTCTCTCAACTCTATGAGGAAAAACCTGTCTAGAAAGGCCTCGCTGAAACAGTTCCAAGTAATAGAAGTTGCATCTGTAACCCTGTTATCCTTCCACTGAGTATACCAGATATGAGCTACATCTTTCAGTTGGTAAGATGCTAACTAAACCCAATCATTCCCAATTACCTGCATCACTTTAAAGATCTTCTTGATCTCATCGAAGAAATTCTGGGGATCCTCACCAGTCTGCGATTCTAAGAACTCAGGGGGATTATTCCTAACAATGTCACGGAACCTCGCTACTGCTGATCCACCATTTGCATTCACAGGAGCTTGAACCCACTGATTTTTTTGGTTGGCCACACTCCGAGCCAAGATCTAAATGGTGTTCCTGAACTCTACATTCAACACTTCTTGATCAGGAACTGGAGGAGCTGCATTTGCGTTCCTGTGATTCGCATTCCTAGCATTAGCTCTACAAGGATGCATGATCACTGAAACGTAGAACGTCAAGTAAGAATGGAATTAGATCATACCTTATGCACAATAAGAGTAACAGGAAAATTAAGATTTTCCTAAAACACTTTGTAGCCTCCCTCTCATTAGATGTGGTGCGTACTGCACATCCATGAAAAGGACTCTACCTAGTGTGGATTTTCAGACATCCTAGGACACTTAAACCTAGGGCTGTGATAACAAGTTTGTCATGCCCCGAGCTACCCCCGAGACGCGGACACGGGACCTAGGACCACAAGTGAACCCAAGCTAACCCTGCTAGCATGATCATGAGCATACTAAAAATAAACTGAATAATATAAACTGTGCGGAAGCTATAATCATAAATAAAATGAAAAGATGGGGAGTACCCATATACTATAACTGAGATATATGAAAACTGATGAGTTTAATACAAGGAATATATTAATTCAATACTATGTTGCATCTATCGATGTCTGAAAAAGAGTCTCTAACTGACTAGAAATGTTGTGATAGCATCCAAGGAAGCTCTACTCCATTGAAGTACAAGGATGACGCTTTAGAAACTCCAAGGAGGCCCATAACAAGATCTCAAACCAAGGAGTTCAATGATAAGCTCAATGGGCTTCAATCGCTGATCCAAAGGTTTCTTATTGGGGAAGAAGAGCTCAAGCCCAAGGGAGAGG
>JAJOOE010001196.1:0-34524 GCA_036250405.1 Solanum raphanifolium
TATGAATTTATGAGAGATTGAAAATTAAGAGATTTTATAAGATATTAATGAAATAGTTTGTGAATTTGTGATTTAAATGAAAAAATATGGGTATATTTATAGTGTTAAGGGGTAGAGAGGGGTGGGGGGCTGTTTGGAGCCGTGTTGGGCCCCAGCCCAACGGCTCTATAACGTTCAACATTTAAAAAAGAAAAAAAAATTAAACTGACCGTTGAACCGGACCAGAACCGATCCTTACCGAACCGGATCAACTGGATCAAAATTTGGGTTCCGTTTCGGTACCGGTTTCGGTAACTATAAGACCGGTTCCTTACCGGTTCAACCGGTACCGGACTTACCGGTACGGGAACCGGACCGGACCGGACAAAAACCGATCCGTTTGCCAGCCTTGGTTGGGACCAACATTAGTATCTTTTTTCTTATTGTAATCGAGGACCAACAGCCTACACAAGTTCATATTTGCTTCACAAGGATTAATGATTAGATTTTACTGAAAGCATAGTAAGTGATTATGACTACAACCAGACAAACTAATTAACAATAGTTAATCTTCTGACGTACTTGTGGATTTTAGAAACTTGGAGCTAAGGAGTCTGAATGGTGTGTGGATCAATTGTCAAAAAAAAATGGTATCTGATATGGAGCTAAGGAGTTTGAATGGTGTACTTTTCAAATGTTCAACAGGCTCGGCTCGTACCTTACTGATATCTGATAAGATGGGGTTTCCTAGAGTTCATCTGCCAATTTTTAGAAATTTACAGCAACAAGATCCTTGTGCAGTTCTATTGCTATTAGATGATTCTTCTATGGAAGATTTAATATGGACGGAATTTTTCTATCTGCAGTTTCCATAGTGTTGTTTCAGCACACTTTCACTACAAATAAGCTCCACAATTTAGCACATTACACTTCAAAATAAAAATGTAGATGTAAGCACATTCACATTTTCATCGTACTTCAACTTTAATGTCATATTTTAGCAAAAATTCTGCAGATTTTAGGACTCTAAAAACTTCACAAAAATAATCTGCACAATTCAGCATAATTAAATACGCTAAACTTCATATTTGAACACTCTAAATTCCCTAAAAAATTCAGGTGTACTCATTTAAGGTAGAAGGCAATTAGTGCATTCCATCCTCAAGTCTCTGAACTAAAACAGTCAGAATATGAGGCAAGACTTCCTAACAAAGTCATTGAGATGAGCAACATATCTCCACTAGTCTAGCAGATAATTATTTAGGAATTAACAGAAATACATAACAAATGCAGGATAACAATTCTGTAGATTTCCAAATTTATGCTCAAGGTAGATAATATCTATGAAGATGGCAATAAGACTATAAGATCTTCTTCCAAGAGTGGAGAAACTTAAGGCCATCATCATGTAGTTCAAGCCAATAAGGAAAAAGATCTGGCTTTCTTTCTGCCTCATGTTTTTCTTTTTCTAGAATTTCTTTTTTTGAGATGTAGGAAGATTAGCAATGAAGTTTCAAATTGTATAACATATTTGTGAAAATGAATTCAACAGATTGGAAAAAGCAATTAAGTTATGTAAATGATAGGTGTCAAACTGTCGAAGTACTTGCGCTCAAACCGTCTGATTATTGCTTCATCGAGGTCAAAAGGTCTGTTGGTTGCAAAACTTCTTGTAGATATCAAATTACACATTGAAGCAACATGCAGAAACACCAAATGAGGACTGAATTAACAAACAAAAATAAAGTTGGATCAAATAGTAAAAGATACACGAAAATGCAAATAAGAGAATAAAAAATGGATATGCATAATGTGAAAGGATGTTGTTAAAATGAATAGATCAGCATTAATTTTTTCACACGAACACAAAGACATCCTAAATTTAGTTAGCCTGACATTTGAGGGGGAAAAAAATACAGCTATCAAAGTTCAGCTATATCAGCTTTTTACCAACTGAAAGGTTCTCTAAAGGAGATTATGGTGATATTTTATCAAGTGTTGCACATACCGGGGCTTTTCATGCAGACAAAATCTCTCCATCCTTTTTTGTTGAAGGACTTGACTTTTCAGCCTCACCCTTACTCCCAGACGTGAGGTTCTCCGACTTTGATTCAGGCTTTAATCCAATATCATCCACCGCAACATCCTATTTGACATTGCAAAAAGATTAAAATCAATCCCATCTCAGTTAATTCCTCAATTTTCAACAGAAACACTAAAATGCAAAATAAACCTTGGACAATTCTGCATTCGCCTCCATTTTGAGGGAGTCTCTGCAACCAATCTTTCCGTCCTGAAAGACACCTAATCCTTGGGACAAACTGTACCAGGAGCAGACAAGTACACACATGAAACATAAAGTGTGCAGATGGGAAAAAAAGCTAATAACAACTGAAAGTTTGGCATCTACAAGTTAGATGATATGAGGAGCTTCCCATTTCGTTATTCTGGATCCTTGTTGTTCATCAAATGATGTGAGTAACAAAATTATCTCAACATTTAAGCTACGACAAGGAGGAGAATGCGACACATTCTACAACAACTGATGCCACACACAACACACATTAATCCCTCCGAATTAAGAGCCAATTAATTTAAAGTAAAATTTCCAGGGAACTAAGCACAAGCCAAACTACTGGAAGATCAAGCCAAATAATTTCCAATATTGAAGAAAGGACAAAATGTTTATGGGGGATGCCAAAGCCAAAACTTAACAACAAAATCAGTCCCATCCCACTTGAAAGCAATACTTCCAAGACCACATAAACTACTGATCGAAACGCAATTAAATCAGGCATATAAAATGAGAAAATAGGTCAAGGATTAATGAAATAAGCAAAGAAATCGCAAGAACTAGGTGGATAATCGCAACTTCTCAGTTTTATGCTCTTTCAACTCATCGAAATTTGTTAAAGATGAAAGACGAAGCTCCACATATCACAAACAGGCATGAGAAAAATAATTACTCAAATTAATCTAGTAAGTAAAAGGAAGCAAGCACACAAGCTGAACTAGAGGAACAGTAAAGCAACCAGACAACTAGAAACCATGCTAACCAAACTTAAATAAAATTGATAGATAACTCCTTAAACATACTTGACTAAAACCATTCAAAGGAACCAGTGATTGAAGCCATATCACTCACGAACAAAACAAAACAAACACAAGAGCATAGCTTATACCTCAAATAACTAAGACACACTCAATTTGAAACCAAACAATCCATCACTAGGCATCAACAGTAAATCAAAGAAGAAAAGAAGCATTTGAGCGAAGGAGAACAAAAGGTTACAGTAAGCTTCAGATTATCAAAACAAAATGCCGGCTAAACCGAGTTGAGGTCAAAAGGAGTTACTTTTTCGGGGCAGCGACACTAAGACGAGAACACAGAAAGGTTTCTAACAGATTCTTCTACAATTCTACTTTACCAAGGGCTGGCTTCTTGTATCTTTTATGTCTTTTGTAATTCAAATAAATATTTGATAACTATACCCTCAAAGATTTTCCATCAAATTCATTTCAATAAAGACAAGGGAACTCTTAAACAATAAAGAGGGCATATTCAATAACAATCTAGCTTATCTTAAAGTCATTAGGCACAGGTACAAAGCAATTATATTTTGGATCTCCCAAGTGAGCCTGCTTGCATATAGCACAGACAACCAGAAAGCATTAGTGTTTTCAATCTAGAACCAGAGCCTGACTCAACCTTAGATCCTCTTCAAGTTTAACCCTAAATACTCAACTGTAGCTTTAGTTTTGATAGTCGGACACCCCACAATCAAATAGCTTCTCCATTGTAGGGAGAACATCGAGTCTGCGAAAAAGACATGCAAGTAAAAATATATGAAGACAACAAAAGTGGCTTATTTTCATGTTTCACTATACGTCACAGAGTTAAACAGGGGAAGTGTATACACTACCTAGATTAGAACAAATAACATAGATTTAAGACTAACCCATATATTATTCTTTAAGATTTTTCAAAAATCATTCAATGGGGATTTAGAAATCATGAACTAGCAGAGAAAACTTAAAAATTATTCACCTTTATATGCAAGAATTCGTAGTCGAACCTTGCTGTCCAAGAGGACCAACGAGCTTCACCAAAAGCTTCGTTGTCCAAGAGATTTGTAGTCCAACAGATTGTTGTTCGCTGTTGTTTTCCTCACCAAAAGCTTGCTGAAAATTTCTGGAATAGTCGCTTTGATTGAAAATTTCTGGAATTGGGCTTCCTAGTCGTTTTTGTAGAGTATCCTCACTTCGCTGAACATTTCTGGAATAGGTTTTTTTCTTTTAGATTTTTTAATGAGAGAACATATTTGGCGCTTTGCAAAATTAGTGGAGGGAAATATATTTTTGGGGAGGAAAATATATTTAGGGATAAAAATCAGAAGCATAATATTTTTCCTAAAATAATCGTTGCCATAGAGTAATCTATTGCAATGATTCTAAAATTTGTAGCCATAGAATTCTCTATAGGGATAGTTATAGGGATGATGCAACGGTTCATTTTGAGAATTGTTCTATTAGATTCAAGGATATTTGGCAACAGTTATAACCGTTGTAATAGGTGAGCTATTGCTACGATTGTATGACCGTTGCTATATAAGCGTTGCTGTAAGTCAAATTTCTAGTAGTGAATCCAGATGTACTCAGTAGGCTTGGCTGATTGAGCAAAAGGAATTAATCAACTTATAAAATAAACTAAGGAATGCTTCCACCTACATACAGAAAAGTCTCACTCCGGCAATGGTACCGCCAATTAATAATGAATGGCGCAACTAAAGTAAACACATAATGCACAACATTTCCCATATCACAGACAAGTCAAGCAATTCAAATGATCAATGCAATGAAATGATGTGGTGGTACGGTAGAATCAAGGTTGTCACACAACCTATCGTATACAGTCTGTCGAGCTAAGTCTTCCGAACAAGGATTCACGGGGACTCGCAGTCTATATACCAAATTACAATCTCAATATCACATCAGCTTGTCACCTCAGCGTGGTCAAGAATATATAAAAAGGTGTCTCATTTTCTTTCTCAGAAGGAATCTCAACATTTTTCTCAATTTTCCAAGAATATGATATGATGAATGAGGATGGATGCATCACAATACATATATAACATGGAGGCAATAATCAACTCAACATGTATCAACAGTCTAAATTTCTCAAAACTTAGTTGAATCATGATATACACCCTCATATAAAAAATAAAAAATTGTATGAAATAGCAAACTATTAATTCAAATTAAATGTTATAGCCATAGTTTCTTTTATTTGTAATTCGCAGCAAACATTCCATGTTTTTTGCCATCCCATTTGTTTACCAAATACAAATAGACCAAAATATACAAATGCATGACCCATTTGTATACTGAAATATACAAATGTAGGACCCATTTGTATACCGAAATATATAAATGCAAGACCCATTTGTATACCGAAATATACAAATGCAGGACCCATTTTTATACTGAAATATACAAATGCAGGACTTATTTGTATACTGAAATATACAAATAGACCCAAATACATTTTTTTTTATGTATATTTATACCGAAATATACAGATTAATAGTCATAGCAAACATAAAGTTTGCTATGGAGCGCAATTATACAAACTATAGCTATAACATATAAATATGATTCTTATGTTTGCTAAACCTAAAATTTACTCAATAAAAAATAGAGGGAAAGAGTTCATTTAAAATAAGTGAATTCCATTTAGAAAGCATTTCGTTTACTCAACAAATTATAATGTTTCCAACTCAGCCCCTCACTCGGGCATTATAAGTCAAATAACATTACAAGGCTCTCTCACAGGCAACTCATGATTCATATGCTCTCAAAGCAAATAGAACAACAATTAAGGCCTCAACACAAGCTAAATAACACTTATAACCCCCATACGAAAAACAAAATATAATCAAACAACTCAATACAACCCCCGCACGAGCAACACAATACAACTCACAGCCCAAAATCATGCTACGATCTCATCCCATAGCCTAAGACATAAGAATGATCAATAACCTAATTCTAGTCTAGGAGAAGAATAGTCAAACCAACCTCAAGGCCGAAACTTCTCCCGAGCAACTCTACCAGAGCAAATCCTCAACTACACACTACAAGAAATGATCCTCAACCATCAAGAATGGAAAGAGTTCATAAAAAATAATCCAATGATACTCATATTGATAGGATTTGAAATCGGTTATAAAATATTTCAAAAATCACTTCAAAAATAAAAATGGTAAAATCATATTTTTAGTTGAAAATCAAGTTCTACAAGCCAAGAGAAGTTCATGGTTGAAAACCCCATTTAAAATTGAGCTCTAAATAAAAAAATTACTACTTTCCCAACTTTGGGAGAAAAATCCCCAAAACCCACATTTAAAATGCGGTAAAAAATGAGAAACTTTGGAAATTTTTTGTCAAAATCAGTTTACCCATAATAAAAGAACCTTAAACCCCAAAAATCAATGAAAACTCATTCCAAATCCACCTTCAAATCAACAATTTTCAATTTCTTTATTTTGGGGTTTAAAATCTCAACTTAATGGATCGAAATAATTAAATATGAAAGTGATATTCTTGGGAAAAGAGTAAATTAGGGTTAGAAATATGAACCCAATGATTATAAAAGAAAAAAACATAAAAAATCACCTCAAACCGACTTTTCTAGATCCCAAAAAGTCAAAAATACGAAATGGGTTCGAATAGATATTTAACTCAACGATTTCGTCACTAAAATTCATTTTTTGTCGCTAAAGGTCTATTTGATTGCCACTAAAAGTCTGCACCATCAACCTTAAAATCATCTTTTTGACCCTCGAAACTCATTCGGAATCCTATAAACAAGAATCAATGGTACAAATTTATCATAAAATATGTTTTGGAACCAATGAATTCATCAGATTTAATAAAAAAGATGGTTATGATCGAAATACCCATCGGAACCCATTTAGGCCAAAAATCAACTTTTCACTTAAATATTCAAATCACAACCTACGGTCTCGGGACTCTAACCGATCACCTTACTTGACCAAACTCGACGTTCCGAATTCAATTAAACTGATGGAATCCCCATAAAACATTCAATACTCATAATGTTGACCAAAATCAACCATATAAAAAATTCTCAACTTAAAAGGGGTAAAATTATCAAAAACACACCCGATCACATCAGAGACCACACCAACCATTCCAGCAACCCAAACTAAGCATAAAAAAGCTAAGAGAAATGGCAAAGCGGTCATTTCACAATTAAAGAAAATTCACAGTTAAAAGCAAATTCACAAGAAATGGGACATTACAACAACTCCTCAATTATGCCTCCTGACATAACATCTCACATTTGACAATTAATTTCACTCAAATGGTGCCTCACATTCGTCAGCTCCATGCAAATCTCGTGGATTATGTCCCCGTTATTACCAAGTGCCACAATTTTTGTAGTTAATTAAACACTGGACAGTAAAATGAGATAAAAAATAGACATCCTTATAACAGTTATCTCTAAGATAATAAATAACAGTAGATGATGCTATTATAGAGATATTTGACTCTGTATATATACACAATAGATGAGTAAATTTTTACAGATAACTAAGTACTAATTAAACTAACCTCGGTGAGATGATGCTCAAAATGTGAGGAAATAAAATGTTAAAGCCTTCAGTATTTATAGAGTATTTGTGGTCCTAGTTTCATTATAACTTTGATTTTTCATATTAACTTTGATTTTTCATAATATATTTGATGGTTACATGACTGTATATGAAATTGATATGTGTGCACACCTTACATCAACCTTGTGAAGACAATAAATAAATAAAACAAAAAACATAGAATTACTTTAACACAAACACATCATTTAGATATAGAATTTCAAATTCAAAGATAATAAAATCTCTCTTATAAAATTATCTTTTTCAGTTTTATCCTAACAATCAATCATCATAACAATTCACATAATCTTCTTTCCTATATATAGAAAAGAAAATAAAAATTAATCAATGGTATCTACGATAAAAGAAGTTATAATCAGTCCGATGTTCATATTCAAGCTCAAATTCTCTATCCAAGTAAGTAGAATATCTACTTATCAGATAAAACAACTTTTAAATTGTGCCTCCTAACATAACATCTCGCATTTGACAATCAATTTCACTCAAAAGGTGCCTCATATTCGTTAGCTCCGTGCAAATCTCGTGAATTCGATCTCCGATATTATTACTAGGTGCCACAATTTTTGTATTTAATTAATCACTGGAAAAAAAAAGACAAAAATAGATGACACAAAAGATGTATCTATAACAGTTATCTCTATGACAACAAATAACAATAGATTATGCAATTATAGAGAGATTTGACTATGTATATATACACAATATATGAGTGAATTTTTGCAATTAATTAAGCACTAATTAAACTAACATCGGTGAGATGATTCTCAAAATGTGATGAAATAAAATGTTAAATCCTTCAGTATTTATAAAGGATTTGTGGTCCTAGTTTCATATAAACTTTGACTTTAATTAATCAATTTGATGGTTACATGACTGTATATGAAATTGATATGTGTGCACACCTTACATCTACCTTGTGTAGACAATAAATAAATAAAATTGAAAACATACATATACTTTAACACAAACACATCATTTAGATATAGAATTTCTAATCCATAGAGAATAAAATCTCTCTTATAAAAATTATCTTTTTCAGTTTTTCTCCCAACAATCAACCATCATAACAATTCACATAATCTTCCTTCCTATATATAAAAAAGAAAATAAAAATTAGTCAATGGTATCTACGATAAAAGAAGTTGTAATCAGTCCTAAGTTCATATTCAAGCTCAAATTTTCTATCCAAGTAAGTAGAATATCTACTTATCAGATAAAATAACTCTTCAATTGTGTCTCATATCATAACATCTCATATTTGACAATCAATTTCACTCAAATGGTGCCTCATATTTGTCAGCTCCGTGCAAATATCGTGGATTCGATCCATATTAGTATTACAAGGTACCACAATTTTTGTAGTTAATTAATCCCTGGACAAAAAATGAGAAAAAAAATTAGATGTGACTATAAGACTTCTCTATAACAGTTATCTCTATGACAATAAATAACAATAGATAATGCAATTATAGAGAGATTTGATTGTGCATATATACACAATAGATGAGTAAATTTTCGCAGATAATTAAGCTCTAATTAAACTAAATTCAGTGAGATGATGCTCAAAATGTGTGAAATAAAATGTTAAAGCCTTTGGTATTTATAGAGAATTTGATTTTCATAATAAATTTGATGGTTACATGACTGTTTATGAAATTGATATGTGTGCACACCATACATCTACCTTGTAAAGAAAATAAATAAATACATAAATAAATAAATAAAACAGAAAACATACATATAATTTAACACAAACACATCATTTATATATAGAATTTGAAATCCAAAGAGAATAAAATCTCTCTTATAAAAATTATCTTTTTCAGTTTTTCTCCAAACAATCAACAATCATAACATTTCACAAAATCTTCCTTCTTATATATAGAAAATAAAATAAAAATTAATCAATGGTATTAACGATAAAAGAAGTTATAATTAGTCTTATGTTCTTTGTCAATCTCAAATTATCTATCTAAGTAAGTACAATATTTACTTATCACATAAAAACAACTCTTAAATTGTGCCTCCTAACATAACAGCTCACATTTGATTATCAATTTCACTCAAATGGTGCCTCACATTCGTCAACTCCGTGCAAATCTCGTTGATTTGATCACTGTTATTATTACTAGGTGCCACAATTTTTGTAGTTAGTTAATCACTGGACAAAAAAAATGAAAAAAAATTAGTTGTCACAATAAGACTTCTCTATAAGAGTCATCTCTATGACAATAAATAACAATATATAGTGCAATTATAGAGAGATTGGGTTGTGTATATATACACAATAGATGAGTCAATTTTCACAGATAATTAAGCAGTAACTAAATTAACCTCGGTGAGATGATGCTCAAACCATGATGAAATAAAATGTTAAAGCCTTCTATTTCTATAGAGGATTTGTGGTCCTAGTTTTATAAAAACTTTGATTTTTCATAATAAATTTGAATTTTCAAGATACGGAAGAAATAGAAGGATCATAATTATTTGTCAGTTTTTGTTGGTTTAATATATCTATGGCCCCTCAAACTTATCAACAAAATTTATTTAGACACTTAAATGATAATTTGTTTCAATTGAGCAATCGAACATATAAAACATCTCTATTAGATACTTTAGATCACTAATTTTCCTTCAGTGACATATACTCTCTTCAAAATTAAATTTTGTGAACAAACTTTTATTTATTCAAAAACCATTACTGGTAATGTCTCATCAATCCCTATCAAATCAGTAAGAGTGAATTAGTTAAATACTTCATTTGTCTCTAATTATTTGTCCACTTTTACATTGATATATCTATTAAGAATGCAATAATTGACATACTGAGTTTACCATTTTACTCCTATTAATTATGTGCATAAATTAATATATTTTTAAAAGTAATTAATTGAGGGTATAATAGATAAAAATATTGTCCTTTCTTGATTTGTCAAAATGGATAAGTAATTAGGGACAACTAAAAAAGAAAAAGTGGACAAGTAATTAGGAACAGAGGAAGTATTAGTTTTTACATTAAATATAAAGTAAGTCTAAAAGAGTGGTCAACAAAAAATTAAAATAAAGAGATAGATACAATACTATAAATCATAAGAAATGTTAATGTTATCTTATCGAACATAAAGGGAGACGTGGACGTTTGAAATTATCCCTATTTATTAAGTGAAGCCATGTCAAGGTAATATTAATAAAGCAAACACATGAAAACCATCAATTTAGATATCGTCACATTTTATGCACCAATTAATTATATGACAAATTTTATCTATTAATTATTCCTGTCATGTCTTTGCTTTTAGAGTAGAACAAGATCATAATAAAGAAACAAGAGGATCCACTAAGATGACAAGCAGCTACCTCTAAAATATCCACATAAAAGCCTCGGACGAAGTAAAGAAGAAGAATAATCACGTAGATTTGGGGTCGTACTCATTAAGGAAACTACTTAACACTAAGTAAAGAAAAGGAGAATACAGGCACTCCTTTAATCCCAATCGAACCTGCACAAACTACAACCTGCATAGAAATCAGCCAACCTAACATTCCAGAAATCACGGAACATATAGTTTAATAGTAACATATCAACAAGTATAGATCAATCACAGTCAAGTATCAAGTACATCAATCAAAGGTCTCAGAAAGACGAATACAACTTCAGAAACAAAAATGATGTGCAATGCAATGATATGTCAAGTAAAATGATGCATGTTTTGTCCTACGATACACACCCACTAAATCTCAGACTGGAACCCCCTATTCCATGCATTTGCCATAGACGTGTGGCTTGATCCTTATTTCATCTTAATGAATTCGCCACGGACGTGTGGCACGTTCCATATTTTCACTCAATGTTTCCGCCACGAACTTATGGCCCTATCCCTATTCCCTCTCATCCTCACCAATATTATCACCATAGTGGTACATCATCAATGCAAACATAATAGTGCAATCATCAATAGGAGAATGATAACTCAACATCAAAATCAATCAACAGTCAATCAAAGCATATTATCAAGTCACAAAAATCAACAAGATTCTCATTTTAACCCAAGTTATTTAGAAAGTTCACATCATCAATTTACCATACACAAATAATACAATACGAATCCCTTCACCAATTTCCATTACTCCCCAACACACACAACTAGGAAGTACAAGATTCTACATACTCAACAAAGGTCTAGAAGTTACCTTTCATTAAGAAAATCGCATAATCACTCTGGTACTTAAGTTTTTCCCCTCCATAGGGTCTCCAAATAAACACAAGCTATTCAAATACAAAATTTGAATTCAAAACTATCAACACCCATCTTAAGCATTTTGAAAAATGAGGTCAAATCGATCCCAAAACAAGATTCTGAAAATGCAGATTAAATTTGTAAATTTATACATGAAAGTGTTACCAAAGAATTTAGAAGTCATTAATTGGCGAAAACCATTTTGCAAACGTAGTTGTGTTCCATTCATAATCACTATTTTATCAAAACATGAAGTTCTTGAAAATCTCCTTAGGTTTAAATCCAAAATATAAATTTAGATTACAAAATCTTGCAATAAATAATAAACAATAAAGAGGGAGAGTTCAAATTTGTTACCCAATTGATAAAACTTGAAATCCCCTTAAAATCACCAAAGTCGAGCTCTAAAAGTTCAAAAATGGAAAAATGGGATTGAAACTCAAATTTTGGAAAGACATACTACAAAGGGTCCTCGCGAATGCAGACCCCTGCCGCCAACGCGAACCGACAGCTCATTAAATCCCATGAAAGCGACCATTTCCTCTGCGATTGCAATGAAGAGTTGCTCTGACCCTCCGTGATGCAGCAAGACTCCCACGAATGCAAATGTCAACACTTTAACCTCCCACAAATGCGTTCAAGCCTCCACGAATGTGGGGGTTCCAAAACTTTACCCTCTGTGAACGCAGTCCCAAGTTCTGTGAATGCGAAGGGTTGGTACCAAATACACAGATCTGAATATCAGCCAACACCTAAGCCTCTGAATGGACCCTCGGGATTCATTCGGAACCCCCTACCCACAAACCAAATATGCTATCCAACTAAACTCGACGTTTGGAACTCAATGGAACCATCAAAACACGAATCTGAAGTCTCATTAAAAATTCAACCAAGACTTTCCTAGACCTAAAATCATCCTTGAATCCAATAGAACTATCAGAAATTCAATTCGAGCATTCGAACTCTGAATGTTTACCAAGGTCAACTCAAAGGCTAATATTTCATAAACTTTCACATTAAGACATCAAATCTATGAAACAACTACGAATCTGAACTCACAATTCTCTTTGACCGAATTCTGCTTCTCGGAGCTGATGGATCTAACAAAATTCCATTCAGAGACTCCAAACATTGATTGTTAGTGAAAAACACCTTTAAACAACATAGGCATTTAAAAAATCAAAACTTCCAAAAATCACAATCGTTTACTTAAATATCAAAAGTAACTTCACATACAGACCAGAAACGACTCAAGGCAATTATCAGAGGGTTAAATGGTAATTTTATGAAAAATTCCAAAAGTGACCTTTAGGTCATTACATTATCCTTCACTAAAAATCATATTCATCTTCAAACATAAAGTAAAAGAAAGTACTTGAAGCTTCAAAAAGTTGAGGATATCAGCATGCATGTCCGACTCCGTCTCTCAAGTCGCCTCTCCAATTGAATGGTGCTTCCACTTTATCTTCACAAAAGTGATTTCCTTGGTCCTAAGATTGTGAACCTTTTTATCCAATATAGTTATAGGCTCCTCCACAAAGGATTAATTTGGACCCAACACTACTAAATTGACTAAAAGCACACGAGACTCATCTGGCACATACTTCCAAAACATGGAGACATGAAAATTAGGAAAAACAAGTGGCAAGCTGAGTGGCAAGGCTAACGTATAAGCCGTCTCTCTAACTACACTCAAAATCTCTAAAGCACCAATGAATTTAGGGCTAAGTTTTCCCTTCTTCCCAAACCTCATCACACCCTTCATAGGCGAGACTTTGAGACAAACATGATCACCCATCATAAACTCCAAAGCTCGAACCCTCTTATCTGCATAATTCTTCTGTCGACTATGAGCCATCAACAGCCTGCCCTGAATCATACGAACATGCTCCATAGAATCTCTAAGAAAGGATATATCCAATGAGTTTATCTCAACTGAATCAAACCAACCGATCAGAGATCTACAACGCTCAAATGGGGCTATCAGAATACTGGAGTGGTAACTATTTGTCACGATCCAAAGTACACTCTAGATGTTACATGGCATATAAGACATGAGAGGTCGTACACAAGTCATTTGTCATACATACAACATAATATAATAGACAAAAGTAGAAATTTTCATATCAATAAAAGAGTTTGACATAAAAACAAGAGCTAACCAAGTAGAAAGCCTTGTATTGCACTAGGAAGTCATTTTCCTTAAATTTGAGAAAAATAAGTTGATTTTTAAAAAAAATTCCAAAACATTTAAGCTAACCAAACATGAGAAACATACTAAACACACCCATATTCTCTCTCAAGCAATATATAAATATCTAAAGCTAGAATTAAGTTTTCATTCTCAATTCATAAATTAAACACATGATAATAAATTGAATCCAAGGAAATCAAAGTAAAATAGAGCAATACACATTATCCCATCAATTTAATTAAAGTCCCACTCCATTTGCACACCCCTAGATTAGGAGTTTTAGCCAATTATATTAAAAGTAAAAATAAAATATACCAGAAACATTCTCGGCCAAATGATTGTTGGCTTGCAACTTCAATTTCAAAGACCCACTTCTGAATTCCTAAAAATTATGGGTTACAATATTGTTTTTCATTCTACATAATAAAAGGTTATAATGTACTCTACTGAGGAAAGTTTTAGGTTTAAATTGTATGAGCAAAAGTTACTATTTTCTCTCTCTTTTCAGCTATTCTCCCCCCCACAACTATGTGGAGGAGATTCTCATCCTGATGATCATGCAACAATCTTCAAACTTCCCTCTTGGCAAAGTTTTAATCATCATATCGAAACCATTGTCATCTGTATGTATCTTTTCAAGCTCAAGCAACTAAGAATCCAACATATCTCGAATCCAATGGTATCTCACATAAATGTGATTAGACCGACCATGAAATGTAAAATTCTTTCCAAGGTGTATAGCACTTTGACTGTCACAATATAGCACATACCTCAATTGACCACAACCATGTTCCTCCAAGAATCTCTCCATCTAAACAAACGCTTTACAAGCTTCAACGGTATCAATAAGCTCAGTTTCTGTAGTAGATAGAGCAACACATTTTTGCAATCTGGATTTCCAAGACACATCTTTCCTCCAAAAGTAACCAAGTACCCTGAAGTAGACTTGTGAGTATCAACATCACCAACCATGTTTGAATTAGTATAACCACAAAGAATAGGATTCCTTGTACCAAAACACAAACTCAGACTAGAAGTGCAACAAAGACATCTCATCACCAACTTCATAACATTCCAATGTTCTCTTCCTGGATTAGAAAGAAAATGGCTAAAAACACCAACAATGTGAGCAATATATGGCCTTATACAAACCATCGTATACATCAAATTACCAACACCTGAAGAATAAGGAACTTTTTTAAATATATTTCTTCTCATCATCACTAAAATGACACTATTTCGTGCTTAATTTAAAGTGCATAGCTAAAGGTTGTCATAGGCTTATCCATACTGGTTTTGCGAAGTACTTATTGAATGTACTTCTCATCTGATAACCATATCTTCTTGGCATTTCTATCACGAATAATATGTATGCTAAGAATCTACATTGTCGGTCCTAAGTCTTTCAAAGCAAAAGACTTACTCAACTCTTGCTTCAACTTCTGAATCCGGCAAGTATTATGACTAACAACAAGCATGAGATCAACATAAAGCAACACAAAAATAAAGTCACCATCGGAGAATGTTTGCACAAAAATACAATTTTCTGAAGAAGTCTTCTTGAAGCCCTGCTGACTCATAAAAGAACTAAACTTATTGTACCATAGTCTAGGAGCTTGTTTCAGACCATACAAGCTCTTCTTCAATTTGATAACATAATTCTCTTTACCCTTTACTTTAAACCTTCTGAATGCTCCTTATGAATTTCTTCATCTAAGTCACAATGGAGAAAAGTAGTTTTAACATCCATTTTCTCAACCTCTAAATCTAAACTTCCAGCCAAGCCTAGAACCACACGAATGGATGACATCTTCACAACTAGAGAAAATATATCATAAAAAGCAGCTCCCTTTTTTCTAGTTAAATCTCTTCACAACTAATCTAACTTTGTATCATGGAAATAGATTACCATCTTCATGTTTCATCTAGAAAACCCACCAGTTTTTCAAAGCTTTTCAATCTTTAGGTATGATTATCATGTAAGGATTTGATCTCATCTTCCATTGCATCAAATCACCTTTATTTTTCTTCACTTTACATGGCCTCATAGAGACTCTCAAGTTCTCCCCCATTAGTCAAGAGTACATACTCATTGGGAGAATAACGAGATGAATGATATTCTCTCTCTAGCAGATTATTTTAGAGAACTCTCAGGGGCATCAATAATTGCTTGTCAGACAACCACATCATCTTGCGCTGGAGCATCAACAACATCATACTGGCCATTATAAACATGATCATCATCTTCATTAGCAATATGATTTTCATTATTACGAAGATTTCATCATGTGCAATAGTGAAAGGAACTGGATCAATATCAACTAAGCTCTTACTACTCTGAGAATCAAATTTCACACTCTTGTCAAAATCTTCAATTGTTTAGTCTTCAAAGAACATTACATCACAGCTTCTAACAAGTTTCTTCTCAACTGGATCATAGGACCGATAGTGTCATAACTCAAAATTTGGAAAATGAAAGAAATTTAAAAGATGGCTAATGTTCAAGTACACAAGGCCACTCTACAGTTCATAGACCAATCTCGTAGGAAGAGGGAAGAGTATTTTAGAAATCAACTCCCAGTAACTCATTCTATGATTGACCAGGATGGTCCATCAAATATAATACGGACTCTAGAAAAGTCCCATAGAAAGGTCTAGACTTAGTGAAAGTTTGAGTTAGAAGTTGAGGTCTACAGATGGGGTCTACGGACCATAGGAAGTTTGATGGTCCGTAGAAATGAGTCATTAATTTTCAAAAAATTTAGGCCCCAATAACTAGACCTCTGGTTGACCAGTACGGTCCGTAGGAATTTCTACGGTTCATAGGTTGCAGTCGTAGGGTGGACCAACGGTTATTTTAAATGGTGTTTTAGTCTATTACTATATACCAAATTCCTATACTACATCATTTTTCCTATAAAAAAGGACCTTAAGTGATGTTTAGTCCTAATCTACCCATTCTACTTCATTCTCCTAAAATCCCCAAAGTTCCTCTCACAGGGTTTTTTATTCAAGGATTCTATGCATCAAGTTCAAGTTTATTTTTTCTTCATCATTTTCTTAGGGAAAGATCAAGGTATGTAGGGAGTTCATCAATGGGTTCTATTCAACCATTGAGTCCCAAATATCTCTTCAATTCTCCAAGTTGAATTCTCAAAATTTGGTTAGGTTTTCATTCAATTCCTCATGGATTCTATTTGTATGGATTTAATTGTTTGATTTTGATCATATGATGATTATTTAGACTCAATTACATGTTTTATAATAAATTCCATATGAACCCATACATTGATCATGATTTTGATTATGAATCCTAATTCACATATATTTGTAGAGAAATTATGAATCTATAAATGATGTTTTTCATGAGCTTATGTATGATTGATGAAAATAAAAGTTTTATGATCTAGGTTGCTTGAGATCAGCATCAATGAAATTGTGAAAGGTTTTCTCACAAATGTTAGATTCAAGATTTAATGAGCTTCTCTATGATGTTTTGAGCTTGGATTGGTACCTAAATTGTGTTTTCCAAATATGATGATATGTTTGTGAAAATGACTATTCCGTTGAGATTAATTTAGCACCGAGAGAACTTTGAGGTGGAGTCTTAAATAGGATAGTCTCTAGTAGCAACCTCTAGTTCCAAACTACGTGCCCCCATATAATTACCTTAAATGGCCTAGCTAGCGGATCTGCATATAGAATATGAAATGATATGGAGTTCTACCTTGGCAAGTAGACTCTCCCTATGAGGGAGTTACATTAGATTTCATGCATAGCTGGCATGGTCTATTATTAGTTAAAGCTAATATCCCAAAAAATGAACTGAGTTACTTTCAAATGTTTATGAAGCTTCCTTTATGATTTCAAGATGAATTGACCATGCTCATGATTATGAATATTTTTCAAAAGTTTTTAATATGTTAAGCTTGGTCATGCACATCATGTTTTCGATTTTGTCCCCTTATGATCATGTCTTACGTTTTTATGAAAATCCCTCATACTTAGTACATTGCCTACATTGTTTCACTAATGTAGGGATTGAAGATTCCTCTGCCTCCATTCTTGGCTTGTTAATCTCTTTGAGATTCAAGATTTGGTGAGTCCTCGTGTTTTGAGGTCCGTGTCGCTCCTATTTTGGTTTCTTGTGTATTTATGTTTCAAATGTTTTACGTGGCGTACGGTTTATGTCCCAACCACTCCTTTTGATTTAATAGATGGCTTGCGAAATCTATGTTAGAGTTCCACTTTTAAATGTCAAACTCTTTGATTGATATGAAATGCTTTACTTTTGTCTATTACTATATGTATTTGTATATCAAGTGACTTGTGTAGGGAATTTTGGAGTCTTATACGCCATGTCACATCTAGGGTGTACTTTGGATTGTGACAAACTTTATATTCAGAGCACAAGGTTTTAGAAAAAATCCCTAGGATTTCTGACAAGCTACGTTGAGAAGAGTTTTGTTCATAAGTGTGAAGCGCGTCACATTTATGAATAAGAGTCTACGAAGCATTTAGAATTCACTTCTTTCATTACTCTAAAGTCATTATATAGAGTATATCTCTATAAAGATCATTATCCTAAATTGTGTTGATTATTTTCAAAATATGGCCTCTAGAAGAGCTTATGTGAGAAGGAATGTGAGTAACGACAAGGTGGATCCCGAGGTTCCTTAAGTTTCGATTGATGTTTTGGTCGAGCAAGTGACTCATACTGAATTTCGAGCCACTTTCAAGTGTTGGCTCAAGCCATGATGGCCCAAGTTAACAGAGAAGCTAATTCTCCCGTGAACTCAAATGTGGGTACTGCGGTGGAAGGATAAAGGACTTCACTAGGTCGAATCCTCCAAAATTCCATGGTTCTAAGGTTGATGAGGATCCTCAAGAGTTCATTAATGAGATTTACAAGATAGTAGGTATTATGGGATTGTCTACTCAAGGGTTTTGCTCAAGTATGGTTTGAACAATGGAAAGGTGAGATGGTTATTGATATGGGCCCTCTTGATTGGGAGAAATTTAAGGGAGCTTCTCTTGATCATTTCTATTCTCTTGAAATCAGAGAAGCGGAAGTTCTTGAGTTCATCAACCACCGACAAGGTAATATGAGTGTGAAAGAGTATGCCATGAAGTTCACTCAATTGGCTAAGTATACTTCAACTATGGTTGCCAACTCTAGAGTAAGAATGAGTAAGTTTATGTCAGGTGTTTCAGACTTGGTTGTCAAAGAATATCGTACCGCCTTATTGATCAAGGAAATAGATATTTCCCGGTTAATCATACATGCCCAACAAATTAGAAAAGCTCAAGGAAAGGTCAAAGTGTCCAAGAGGACAAGGACCGGTGATGGTGACTTTTATCATTCTAAGTCTGGTTGACAAGGGCATCCTTAATTCTGGTAAAAGTTTTTCGGTCAAGGTTCCTCTAATGCTCCAGCTTCTAAGTTAAACAACGATAAGGTGTCTAACCCAAACCCTCAAAGAGGAAACAGTGGTAATAGATCTTTATCCCAACTTTCTCGAGGTGTGGTAAGAATCACTTGGGGAAATGCTTAGCAAGTATGGATAGTTGTTTTGATTGTGGGAAGAGTAGTCACAAAGTTCAATATTGTCCATTGCAAGCTATCAAGGGTACATATTGTAGGCAAGCTCAACCTTGTGGTTCCAGTTTGGATTCTCCAAAGAAAAATAGATTGTATGCTCTTCAGACTCAAAAGGATCGTGAGGGTTCTCTAGAAGGTGACCGGTATGTTGAAACTATTTCACTTTAATACTTATGCTTTACTTGATCTAGGTGCTACCTTATCATTTTTTACTTCTTATGTGGCGATGAGATTTGATGTTGGTCCCGAAATCCTTTCTAACACTTTTCATATCTCTACTCCGATGGGTAACGCTATTGTGGCTAAGAGAGTTTATAGATATTGTCATATTTTCATTTCTCATAGTCACTCATGTTGATGTTGTAGAGCTTAATATGCTAGATTTTGATATTATTCTTAGGATGGCTTGGCTTCATGCATGTTATTCTTTTATAGATTGTAAGACTCGATTGGTCATTTTCAAGGTTTGGAATGAACCTATCATGTCATGGGAAGAGAGAACTTATGTTCTTAAGGGCCAGTTTATATCTTGCCTAAAAACTAGGAAAATGATTTCTAAGGGTTGCATTTATCATCTTGTTTGAGTTAGAGCTATAGATTCCAAAACCCCTACTCGTGATTCAGTTTCAATTGCAAATGAGTTTCCAGAAGTGTTTCTCGATGATCTTTTCGGTGTTCCTCAAGAAAGGGAATGTAATACCCCAAAAGTTGGAAAGTCAAAAGGTAAAGAAAAAAGTAGAAATTGGACTGAAGCAAGTTTCTACAATTCCAACCTACGGCCCATAGGAAGGAAGTCGTAGACCCAGACTTAAGCTTTGGAAAACTTGGTTTTTGAAGATTGGACCTACAACTTCAAAAGACAAACCGTAGGGTGGTTGATGGGCCGTAAAAGGCACTCGTAGGATTGGTTTAGAGATTTTGTTTAGGACTTTAGGTCTACGGATGGTTTTGATGAGTCGTAGTTGGTTCTACGAACCATAGAAGGTTTCGTAGAAAGATTCCACACTAAGTGAAATTTTAGAGTGAAACATTGGTTCTATGGATGATGTCTACGGGCCGTAGAAATTTTGATGGACCATAGAAAGGTCTCGTGGGATGAAAGGTGAAATTTGGGTTTCTAAAGTTGGTTCTATGCCTAAACATGATTGTTCGTAGAAATACTTACGGACCATAGGTCACAACCGTTGGGTTGTACGAAAGTTATTTTTAAAGGGTGTTTGGGTCTTATCCTATGTATCTAATACTTATACTACATTGTTTTGGCCCTAGCTAATATCCCTATAACTACCCTTCACCCTTAGAAATTTTTCCGACTTTGTCATTCCCTCAAATTCCCAAAACCCTCTCCAAAGTGTTCTCCAAAATCCTCTCTCTAGATCAAGGAAGAAGAAGCTAGGGTTCTTCAAGTTCAAGTCTATTTTCTTTATCATTGATTAGGGTTTCAATCAAGTTATGTAGGAAATTCATTCATGGGTTCTATTCACCCATTGAGTTCCCAAAGCTTTTTCAATTCTCCGATTCAATTTTCCAAAATTAATTAGGTTTTAATTTAATTCCTCATGGGTTCTATTTGTATGCATTCAATTGATTAATTATGATCTTATACTGATGATTTAGACTTAATTTCTTTCTTTTCAACTAATCTCATGTGAATTCATGCATGATCTATGATTTTGACTATGAACCCTAAATTGCATGAATTTGAAGAAAAGCTATGAATCAAAAAATGATGTCTTCATGAAATTATGCATGATTTATGAAAATAAAGGTTTTATGATCTAGTTTGCTTTAGATGAGCATCAATGAAATTGTGAACGATTTATCACAAATTAAGGAATCATGTTTTGGTGAAAGGTTTTCTCACTTAGACTTGATTCAAGATTTAATGAGGTACTCTATGATGTTTAATATTGGATTAGTATTTGACTTATGCTTTTCCATGTATGATAATAATTCTATGAAAATAACGTTTCTATTGGGATTTAACTTAGCACCAATAGAACTTTGAGGTGGAGGCTCAAATAGGGTAGCCTATAGTAAAAACCTCTAGTTCCAAACTATGTGACCCGTCGGTTTGCCTTAAATAGCCTAGATAGTGGATCCACATATAGCACATGATATGATATAGAGTTCTACTTTAGCAAGTAGACTCTCCCTTCTAGATGTGGGAGTTATATCAGATTCCATGTACAGCTCTCATGGTCTACTGTCTGTTAAAGCTAATACCCCACAAAATTAACTAAGTTGCTTACAAATGTTTTATGAAGATTCCTTTATCATTTTACGATGCATTGACCATGTTCATGATTTATGATTCTTCTTAAATGATTTTACTATGTTTAGCTAGGTCATGCATATCATATTTTTGACTATGTCCAATTATGATCATGTTCCATGTTTTATTATATATCCTTCATACTTAGTACATTCCATGTACTAATGCATACTTTTTCCAACATTATTTCATTAAGATAGGCGTGACAATTGATCTCTTACCGTTCGTGGCTAGTAGAACATCATAGAGATTGAAGACCTAGTGAGTCCTCATATTTTGAGGACAAGGTCACTTTTATTGTTTTCCATATGTTTTAGTTTTAGACCTTGTATGTGGTGTTTGGGTTACGTCCTGAACACTTTCTTGATGTAATAGATGTATTGTCAAGACATTGATGTACTTCCGCTTAAATGTCTAACTCTTAATCATATGAGATTTCTTACTTTTCTCTATTATGTTGTGTATATGTATGTCAAGTAGCTTCTGTAGGTCCTCTCGGGGTCTTATAGGTTATGTCACATCTAGGGTGTACTTTGGGTCATGACAAACTTGGTATTCAGAGCAAAAAGTTTTCGAAAAAGGTCCTAGGATGTCTGACAAGTCATGTTAAGTAGAGTCTTGTTCATGAGTGTGGAGCGCGCCATATTTATGAATAAGAGTCTACAAAGTGTTTAGGAAATTTCACTTCTTTCATTACTCTACAGTTTTGTCTTAAAGTCTATCTCTATAAAGATCCTTCTCCTTAATCGTGTTCAACCCTTTTCAGGATATGGCCCGTCGAAGAGCTTATGTAAGAAGGAATGTGGCTAACAATAATGTGGAGATTGAGGCTCCTCAAGTTCCACATGATCCCTTGGCCAAGCAAGTGAATCATTCCAAATTTTTAGCCACTTTCCAAGTGTTTTCTCAAGCCATGGAGGCCCAAACCAATAGAGAGGCTAATGTTCCTATGAAACAAAATAAATGTACAATGATGGCAAGGATAAGTGACTTCACTAGGATGAATCCTTCGGAGTTTCATGGGTCTAAGGTTGACGAGGATCCTCAAGAGTTCATTGATGAGGTCTACAAGATAGTAGGTATTATGGGATTGACTACGGTTGAAAAGGAAGAGTTGGCCGCTTATCAACTGAAGGGTGTTTCTCAAGTGTGGTTTGAACAATGGAAGATTAAGAGGGCGGTTCATGCAGGTCCTCTTGATTTGGAAAAAATTAAGCGAGCTTTTATTGATCGTTTCTTTCCTCTTGAAATGAGAGAAGTGAAAGTTCTTGAGTTCATTAATCTCTGTCAAGGAAATATGAGTGTGAAGGAGTATGCTTTGAAGTACACTCAATTGGCTAAGTATTCTCCAACTAGACTCTAGGGTAAGGATGAGTAAGTTTGTGTCAAGTGTTACCAATTTAGTTGTAAAAGAATGGCATACCGCCATGTTGACCAAGGAAATGGATATTTCTCATTTTATGATATATGCCCAATAAATTGAAGAGGAAAATCTAAAGGAAAGGGAAAAAGTGTCCACAGGGGAAAGGACTAGTGATTCTGACTTATCACATTTTAGGTCCAGTGGACATGGGCGTCCTCAATTCCAGCAAAAGTTTCTCGGTCAAGGTTCCTTTTATGCTCCGTCTCCTAATTTTAACAAAGATAAGGTGTCTAACTCTAAGCCTCAAGAAGGAAATGGTGGTAATGGATCTTCTATCCCCACTTACCCTAGGTGTGGTAAGAAACATGATGGCAAGTGCTTAGCAGGTTTGGATGGTTGCTTTCGTTGTGGGAATGTGGTCACAAGGTGAAGGATTGTCTGTTGCAATTTAGAAAGGGTAAGGATGAAAGGCAAGTTCAACCTAGTGGTTCTAGTTCAGGTGCTCCGAAGCAAGATCGATTATATGATCTTAAAACTCGAAAGGATCGTGAGGTTTCTCTGGATGTGGTGATCGGTATGTTGAAAGTCTTTCATCTTGATGTTTATGCCTTACTTGATTTGGGTGCTACCTTATGTTTTGTTACTCCTTATGTCGCTATAATGTTTGATGCTGGTCCGAAAATCCTTTCTAATCCATTTCATGTTTTCACTCTTGTGGGCTGTGGGTGATGTTATTATGGCTAAGAGAGTCTATCAAAAGTGTCCTATTTTAATTTCTCATAGAATCACTCATGTTGATATAGGAGAGATTTATATGCTAGATTTTGATGTTATTCTTGGAATGGATTGGCTTCATGCATGTTATGCTTCGATAGATTGTAGGACCCGATTGGTCATATTCAAGGATCTGAACGAACCTATCATGTCATGGGAAGAATGAAATTACTTTCTTAAGGGTCAGTTTACCTAAAATCAAGGAAAATGATTTCTAAGGGTTGCATTTATCACTTTGTTTGGGTTAAGGATATAGCTTCTGAATCCCCTATGTAACAACCCGCTACTAGAAAAGCTTAGAATTAGAAATAAACCGTTTTTGGAAATAATCAAATTAGGAAAGTTTGACAAAGTTAAGCTAAGTATGAGTTTTGGGTCAACTTCAAACAACCATAACTCCAAGCACAAGATGAGTTAGGTGTTCTAAAAGATACCGTAGGAAAGATCTCTGAATTATCCTTCCAACGCCGCCGAGTTTGCTCATTTTTGAGTTTGTATGAAGGAGATATGACTATTTGAAGTCGGGATGTCTAGATAAGGAAAGTCAAAATCGGATTTTAAAAGGGTATTTTGGTCTTTTCCATACCCAATTGGTTTAATTCGTTTTTAGTGAATTAATTAGGGTCTAAACTGAGTTGGTTCAGTTTACACAATTGCAAAATCATGCTAGGGTTTTAGAGAAAAGAACTCAAGAGGAGAAAGGAGAAGAAAAGGTCTAGATTCGTCGATTTCTTGGGGAATTGTTTGCGGGTTTGGCCAAGGATTCGATCCTACGAGATATGTGAGTTCACATAGCATTGGGTTCGTTCACCCACGCGCCAAACATGTTTATTTTAGTATGATTTTCGTCCTAAAAGATTGACAAATTGATGTTCTTGAGTTGTGTTCTTGAATTGCTTTCGTTCTTGAATTTGGGATGAGATTGATGAGTTCTTGAGAGTTTAATGTCGATTGTTAGAGTTGTTTTGAGTTAGATTCTAGTGTATATATTTTGGGTATCTGAATCTAAAGAGTCTTTGAGAAAAAGAATCGAGTTTAGGCGAATTGGGGTTAGAAAACAAAGAAGGAAAAGTTGGGCGCGAACCTGTTCCTCAATATGGGAATTTTTCTCTCCACATCGCGGAGCGGTCACGGACCCTTCTGCCTCAAAATTTATTTCGCGACCAAATATTAAATACATCTCTACGTCGCGGACTTGCTTCCAGACAGTGATTTCTTGATCGTTTCTCATGTTTAACTATCTAAAAACACTCCTAAATATCACGAGATCTTTCCTATCACAAATCACAATTCCTGAATCCATCAATTCAAATTCAAGGAAAGTTAAGAGCCAAGTTTAGAGAGTTCTTAGAGTCCTTTCAAAAAGTCTTTTACAAATGCTTTAAACTTGTTTTAAGACTTGAGTTTTGAGTTAAGTAAGAGTAACAAATGAAGTTCAATTCTTCAAAAGGAGTATATGGGAACTAAGTATTCCCATAGAGTAAATGTTTTCACATTTAAACAAGAGAGGAACACCGATTTGCAAGAGAATCTTTGAGCTATTTTCTTGATTAATTATCTCAAACCACATAAAGAGTATTTTGGGAGTAGTATTGAGCACCGATGTGGGGACGAGTTCATAACAACTCAATGTCTTCATAAACCATGTAGGAAACATGGGTAGAAAGGGTAAAACTTTTTAGATGATTCTTTAGTGTTTTTTAGCATAGACTAGTGGATCCACTTAGTTGAGTCATTCTATATCCCGACAAGTTATAGGACAGTTATGGCAGCATGGGCGAGACGTTGTATCATCACATAGCTCATAGTGATGGTTGTCAGTTAGAAAAACTCCCACAGAAGTATATTACTTTATTATATACATATACATTGAGTTGTTATTATATATTTCAAATGCATTGAGTTGCTACATATTGTTTAAACGCTTTATATAAACTCCATCTTTATTGTTGTTTATTTATGCATTGAGTTGAGTATCCATGAGTTGAGTAAAGCTGAGGTAAGTGTTTCTTTCAAAATTCAGTACAAGCTTATGTCATGTTTAGTTTTCCCCTCGCATGCTCGTACATTCAATGTACTGATGCCATTTGGCCTGCATCGTTTAATGATGCAGATATAGGTAACCAGGATAAGCATCCAGCGCCTCGTTGATCCAGTCGAGCACTCAGAGTCAGTTGGTGAACCTCTTTTTACATAATTTCAGTATTTTCAGTTGTTAGGATAATTGGGGATCTTGTCCCGACATCCCTCATAGTTTTAGAGGCTTCATAGACATGAGTTACTAGTTCTTTAGTCTTGCATATCAGTTGTTTTGCTATAAGACTTGAGTTGCCATTTTGGATAAGTTAAATGTTTATCCTTAAACGTTCTAAGTTTATTTGAGACAGTTGTTTTAAAAATGAGTTTGATTTCTGTAATAATGCGTAAAGTCTTCCGCTGAGAGTTTAGCCAGGCCAACAATGGTTCTCGAGTGTCAGTCCCGCCCAGGGTGTAGGCTCGAGGCGTGACAAACTTGGTATCATACCACATAGTTCAAGAGTCCTAGGGAGCCATGTCTGCAGAGTCCTAGTTATCGGTGTGAAGCGCACCACATCTATAATTAAAAGGCTGCAACATTTAGGAATTTCGTGCGATATAGTTCATCTCTTTAAAGTCTCTTTCTAACAAGTGCTTGTGCATGTATTTTAGTTGATCATGCCTCCACGAAGAGCTATCTGAGGTCGACCTTCTAGGAGGAATGTGGAGAAACAAGGGGTATCTAATGCACCTGAAGTGCAACCCCAAGGAAAGGTCACCAATGCTAAATTTCGGGAAGCCATCTTAATGTTGAGTCAAGTTTTGACCAACCAAGTGGGACAAAGATGGGTTCGATAGGATGTAGCTGATACGTCTAGGATCCAAGAGTTTCTAAGGATGAATCCTCCAAGCTTCACTGGTTCAAGCATCACTTGGGATCCGGAAAACTTCATTGAGGAGCTTTAGAAGGTTTATGAGATTATGCATGTCACCGATGCTGAGAGAGTGGAATTAGCTGCATACCAACTAAAGGGTGTCGCTAGAATCTGGTTCGATCAATGGAAGAAGGGTAGAGTTGAGGGTGCACCGAATATGAGTTGGGCTATGTTTCAGGAGGCTTTCTTGGGGCGTTACTTTCCCCGAGAATTGAGAGAAGCAAAGGTACGAGAATTCCTTACCCTTAAGCAGGAATCTATGAGTGTTCATGAGTACAGTCTGAAGTTCACCCAACTTTCCCGTAATGCTTCAGAGATGGTTACGGATATGAGGAGTAGGATGAGTCTGTTTGTTGTTAGTTTGTCTCGTCTGTCGAGTAAGGAAGGTAAGGCATCTATGCTAATAGGCTATAAGGACAGAGCGAGGTTGATGATTCATGTGCAGTAGGTTCAGGAAGATAAACTGAGGGATATAAAAGAATTCATAAATAAGAAAGTTAAGACAAGGAATGAATCCGAGCAGCAAAAGAGTAATGTGAACCGGTCTTCTTTCAAACAGAAACATAAGGGACCCTCTCCATCATCTGCTATTGCACCTACACCAAGAAACAGAAGTGAGTTCAATAATCAGAATTTCAGAGCTAAATCGGCACAGTCTCAAGGTAGTGTGGCACAAGGAGGTAATTGGGCTCCTACATGTTCTAAGTGTGGTAGGAACCACCTAGATAAGTGTCGCGATGTCTCAACTGGTTGTTTCAAGTGTGGTCAAGAGGGTCACTTCATGAAAGAGTGCCCTAAGAACCTGCAAGGTAATGGGAATCAGGGAAATATAGCCCAATCTTCATCAGTGCTCTACCAGATAAAGCTGCATCTAGAGGAGATACTTTAGGGGCAGGCGGAGGAGCAAACCATCTTTATGCTATCACTAGTCGACAAGAGCAAGAGATTTCGCCAGATGTTGTCACCGGTATGATCAAAGTCTTTTCTTATGATGTTTATGTTTTACTAGATCAAAGAGCGAGTTTATCTTTTGTGACCCCCTATGTTGCAATGAATTTTGATATTCTTCCTGAGTAACTTTTTGAGCCTTTCAGTGTTTCTACACATGTTGGTGAGTCTATTCTAGCTGATAGAGTCTATCGTGATTGTACCATTTCCGTCAATCACAAGAGTACCATGGCTGACTTAGTTGAGTTAGATATGGTAGATTTTGATGTCATTCTAGGTATGGACTAGCTTCATGCCTGTTATGCCTCAATCAATTGTAGAACTTGAGTTGTTAAGTTTCAGATTCCTAATGAGCCAGTTATTGAGTGGAGGATTAGTTCACTAGTGCCTAAGGGTCGTTTCATTTCGTACCTTAAGGCGAGAAAGTTAGTTTCCAAGGGGTGTGTCTATCACTTAGTCCGAGTTAATTATTCTAGCGTTGAGACACCTCATATTCAGTCAGTTCCAGTAGTAAAAGAGTTTCCAAAAGTCTTTCCTGATGATCTTCCCGGAGTCCCTCCTGAGAGAGAAATAGACTTCGGCATAGATATTTTTCCCGATACTCATCCTATATATATTCCACCATATAGGATGGCTCTAGCAGAGTAAAAGAGCTAAAAGAACAGTTGAAAGATCTCCTTGATAAGGGTTTTATTCGACCAAGTGTCTCACCTTGGGGCGCTCCGGTCTTATTTGTGAGGAAGAAGGATGGTTCTCTTAGAATATGTATAGATTACCGTCAGTTGAACAAAGTTACTATCAAGAATAAGTATCCTCTTCCGAGAATTAATGATCTTTTCAATTAACTTCAGGGTGCTTCATGTTTTTCTAAGATAGACATCAGATCAGGGTACCATAAGTTGAAAGTAAGGGAATGTGATATTCCAAAGACAGCATTCAGGACCCATTATGGTCATTATGTGTTTTTGGTCATATCATTTGGTTTAACTAATGCACCTGCAGCGTTCATAGACCTTATGAATAGAGTATTCAAGCCTTATTTAGATATGTTTGTTATCATATTCATTGATGACATTCTAATATATTCGAGGAATGAGGAAGATCATGCTAGTCATCTTAGAGTGGTTCTCCAAACTTTAAAGGATAAGGAGTTATATGCTAAGTTTTCTAAATGTGAATTTTGGCTTGAGTCTGTGGCATTTTTAGGCCATATTGTTTCCGATGATGGAGTTAGAGTTGATACTCAGAAAATAGCGGCAGTGCAGAATTGGCCTAGCCCCACATCTCCAATTGATATTAAAAGTTTCTTGGGGTTGGCTAGATATTATAGAAGGTTCATCGAGGTATTTTCATCTATTTCATCTCCTTTGACTAAGTTAACTCAGAAAATAGTGAAGTTTCAATGTTCTGAAGCATGTGAAAAAAGCATTTAGGAATTGAAAAATAGGTTGACTACTACCCAGTATTGACCTTACCAAAAATGCTAAAGTTATAGCTTATGCCTCAAGACAGCTGAAAGTTCACGAGAAGAATTACCCAACCCATGATCTAGAGTTGGCTGCCGTAGTTTTTGCTTTGAAAATATGGCACCATTATCTTTATGGTGTTCATGTAGATGTGTTCACCGATCATAAGAGCCTTCAGTATGTGTTTAGTCAAAAAGAGCTTAATCTTCGACAAAGAAGGTGGCTAGAGTTACTCACGGATTATGATATGAGTATTCTTTATCACCCAGGTAAGGCTAATGTTGTTGCTGATGCTTTGAGTAGATTGCCTATGGGTAGTAATGCTCGTTTTGAGTAAGACAAGAAAGAGTTAGAAAAATATGTGCATAGACCTGCACGATTAGGGGTTCGTTTAATGGAATCCAATGAAGTAGGAGTGGTGGTGATGAATGGGGCTAAATCATCATTAGTGTCTGAAGTGAAAGAGAAACAAGACCAAGATCCTATTTTGCTTGAATTGAAGGAAAATATTCATAAGCAAAAAGTAATGGTTTTTGAACAAGGGGGAGATGGTGTATTGAGGTATCAAGGTAGGTTGTGTGTGCCAAGGGTGGATGAACTTCAAGAGAGGATCATGGAGGAAGCTCACAGCTCCATATATTCTATCTATTCGAGTTCCACAAATATGTATTGTGATTTGAGAGAGGTTTATTGGTGGAGTAGTATGAAGAAGGGCATTGCAGAATTTGTTGTTAAGTATCCGAATTGCCAACAAGTTAAAGTAGAGCACCAGAGGCCCGGTGGTATGGCTCAAAATATAGGTATTCCGGAATGGAAGTGGGAGATGATTAATATGGACTTTATTACAGGTTTGTCGTGGTCTCGCAGGCAACATGACTCCATTTGGGTAATTGTAGATCGAATAACTAAATCAGCCAACTTTTTGTTGGTAAAGACTATCCATTCAGCAGAGGATTATGCCAAATTATAGCTTCACGAGGTAGTTAGATTTCATGGAGTTCTAGTTTCAATTATATCAGATAAAGGTGCACAATTCACTGCAAAGTTTTGGAAGTCATTCCAGAAAGATTTGGGTTCAAAGGTGAACTTGAGTACCATTTTTCATCCTCAAATTGATCGTCAAGTAGAGCGCATTATTCAAACTTTAGAAGATATGTTGAGGGCTTGTGTGATTGATTTCAAGGATAATTGGGATGATCACCTACCTCTCATTGAGTTTTCTTACAACAATAGTTACCATTCTAGCATCCAGATGGCTCCTTATGAAGCTCTTTATGGAAGAAGATGCAGTTTTCCTATTGGATGGTTTGAAGTTGGTGAACCTGGGTTGATAGGACCATACTTAGTTCATCAGGCTATGGAGAAAGTGAAATTTATTCAAGAGAGGTTGAAAACAGCGCAGAGTCGCCACAAATCCTATACAGATGTTAGGTAAAGATACTTAGAGTTTGAAGTAGATGATTGGGTTTACTTGAAAGTTTCACCTATGAAGGGCGTTATGAGATTTGGTAAGAAGGGGAAGCTTAGTCCGCGGTATATTGGTCCTTACAGAATATCTAAGAGGATTTGCAATGTAACTTATGAGTTAGAGCTACGACAAAAGTTAGCAGCGGTTCATTCGGTATTCCACATTTCTATGTTGAAAAAGTGTATGGCTGATCCTTCACTAATAATACCTACTGAAGATATATGTATCAACGATAACTTATCCAATGAGGAGATTCATGTTCAGATTTTAGACCACCAGGTTCGCAAGTTGAGAACCAAGGAGGTAGCATCAGTCAAATTTCTTTGGAGAAATCAATTTATGAAGGAAGCTACTTGTGAAGCTGAGGAGGATATGAAGAAGATATATCCACATCTCTTTGATCCTAGAGAAATTCTAGATCAAGGTACTAATTCTCTTCTTAGTACTCTTTAATTGATATACTGAATGTGTTAGATTTGCTTGTTGGGTGTTTGAGTTGAATGTTAGATGTTACACCCTTAGCCTACTAAGAGCAATCTCATTCGAGGATGAATGTTCCCAAGGAGGAGATAATGTAACACCCCGCTACTAGAAAGGCTTAGAATTAGAAAGAAACCGTTTTTGGAAATAATCAAATTTGGAATGTTTGAGAAAGTTAAGCTAAGTATGAGTTTTGAGTCAACTTCAAATGACCATAACTTCTAGCACAGGATGAGTTAGGTATGCTACAACGTACCGTAGGAAATATCTCATAATTATATTTCCAATGCCGCCGAGTTTGCTCACTTTCGAGTTATATGAGGGAGATATACCCATTTGAAGTCGAGCCGTCTAGATAAGGAAAGTCAAAACCATATTTTAAAAAGGTATTTTGGTCTTTTCCATACCCAGTTGATTTAATTCATTTTTAGTAAATTAATTAGGGTCTAAACTAAATTGGTTCAGTTTACACAATTGCAAAATCATGCAAGGTTTTAGAAAAAATAACTCAAGAGAAGAAAAGGTCTATATTCGTCGATTTCTTGAGGAATTGATTGCGGGTTTCTCCAAGGATTCGATCCTACGAGGTATGTGAGTTCACTTAGCGTTGGGTTCGTTCACCCACATGCCAAACATGTTTATTTAAGTATTATTTTCATCATAAAAGATTGAGAATTTGATGTTCTTGAGTTGTGTTCTTAAATTGCTTTCTTTCTTGAATTTGGGATGAGATTGATGAGTTCTTGAGAGTTTAATGTCGATTGTTAGAGTTGTTTTGAGTTAGATTCTAGTGTATATGTTCTGGGTATCTGAATCTAAAGAGGATTTGAGAAAAAGAATCGAATTTAGGCGAATTGGGGTTAGAAAATGAAGAAGGAAAAAGTCAGGCAAATATGGGTACCAGGTCCGCGACGCGGACCTGTTCCTCAGGATAGGAATTTTTCTCTCCACATCGCGGAACGGTCACGGACCCTTCTTCCTCAAAATTTATTTAACGACCAAATATTTAAATGCATCTCCACGTCGCGGACTTGCTTCCAGACAATGATTTCTTGATCGTTTCTCATGTTTAACTATCTAAAAACACTCCTAAACATCATGAAATCTTTCCTATCACAAATCACAATCCTTGAATCCATAAATTCAAATTAAAGGAAAGTTAAGAGCCAAGTTTAGAGAGTTCTTAGAGTCCTTTCAAAAAGTCTTTTACAAATGCTTTAAACTAGTTTTAAGACTTGAGTTCTGAGTTAAGTAAGAGTAACAAATGAAGTTCATTTCTTCAAAACGAGTATATGGGAACTAAGTATTCTCAAAGAGTAAATGTTTTCACATTTAAACAAGAGAAGAAACACCGATTTCCAAGAGAGCCTTTGAGCTAGTTTTTTGAGTAATTATCTCAAACCACAAAAAGAGTTTTTGTTTTTAAACATATGATCTAAGTATTTTGGGAGTAGTATTGGACACTGATGTGGAGACGAGTTCATAACAACTCAAAGTCTCCATAAACCATGTAGCCAATGTGGGTAGAAAGGGTCATACTTTTTAGATGATTCATTAGTGCTTTTTAGCATAGACTAGTGGACCCACTTAGTTGAGGCATTCTATATCCCGGCAAATTAAATGACAATTATGGCAACGTAGGTGAGACGTTGTATCATCACATAGCTCATAGTGATGGTTGTTTGTTAGAGAAACTCCCACAGAAATATATTAATTTATTATATACATATACATTGAGTTGTTATTATATTTTTCAAATACATTAACTTGCTACCTATTGTTTAAATGCTTTATATAAACTATATCTTTAATCTTGTCTATTTATGCATTGAGTTGAGTATCCATGAGTTGAGTAAAGCTGAGGTAAGTGTTTCTTTCAAAATTTAGTACAAACTTATGTTATGTTTAGTTTTCCCCTCTCATACTGGTACATTCAATGTACTGATGCTATATGGCCTGCATTGTTTTATGATGCAGATACATGTAACAAGGATAAGCATCCAGTGCCTCTTTGATCCAGTCGAGCTCTCACAGTCAGTTGGTGAACTTTCTTGATTTCCGAAAGATCCCCTCTTTTTAAATTATTTCAGTAATTTAAGTTGTTAGGATGATCGGGGGTCTTGTCCCGACATCCCTCATAGTTTTAGAGGCTTCATAGACAGTTAGTTACTAGTTCTTTAGTCTTGCATATCAGTTGTTTTGCTATAAGACTTGAGTTTCCATTTTGGATAAGTTGAATGTTTATCCTTAAACGTTCAAAGTTTATTTGAGACAGTTGTTTTTAAAATGCGTTTGATTTCTAAAATAATGTGTAAAGTCTTCCGCTAAGTGTCTAGCCAGGCCTAGGGTTTGCTTGGGGCCAACAATGGTTCTCGACTGCCAGTCTCACCCAAGGTGTAGGCTTAGGGTGTGACACTCTACTCAAGAGTTAATTTCGATTGTAAAAGAGTTTCTGGAAGTATCTCCATATAATCTTTTCGGTATTCTTCTCGAAATGGAAATAGACTTTGGTATTGACCTTCACCCAGATATGCACCCTATCTCTATTCCTCCTTATTGTATGGACCTGGCCTAACTAAAGTAGTTAAAGGATCAATTAAAAGATTTATTGGATAAGGAATTTATTAGACTGTATTTCTCCATGGGGTGCCCCGGTGTTATTTGTTAGAAAAAATGATGGTTCTCTCTTAATGTGTATTGATTATAGGAAATTTAATAAGGTTATCATTAAAAATAAGTATCCTCTTCCAAGGATTGATGATTTGTTTTATCAACTCCAATGAGTGAGCCACTTCTCTACGATTGACCTCCGATCGGGTTATCACCTATTGATAGTGAAAGAAGGTGACATTCCTAAGACGGTTTATACAAATCGGCATGGTCATTTAGAGTTTTTGATAATGTGTTTTGGTTTGACTAATGCCCTGATGGCATTCATGGATTTGATAAATAAGGTCTTTAAGAAATGTCTGGATATGTTTGTGATTGTGCTTATTTATGTATTTTTTATTTATTCATTCACGGAGTGAGGATAATCATGTTGTGCATTTGAGGATTGTTCTGCCAATTCTCAAGGATTGTGAGTT
>JAJOOE010001197.1:0-28435 GCA_036250405.1 Solanum raphanifolium
AACTAATTTCATATATTCCTGAATATCATATATATGATTGAATATATTTATGTTAGTTATTATGTATTAGAATTATTTGAATCATGATTTCTAGTTTATTAGCACACTGGAAACAGGGAGAAAACTTCTATACTATGCCATCCTAATGTTGAAACCGGTAGGCAAGGAAAGCCATTTAGGGGAGTAAACAAAGTTGAGGCGTTGATAAGAAGGAAGTATCCACTAAAGTACGATGCTAGTAGTGACAGGAGAACATGATAAACATATAATCTAGTTCATAATGATCTAATAGGAATTTAATCAATTATGAATATGATAGGAATGAATAATTGAAATAAAAACCTGCATAACAAAGAACATGACTACATACATGCATGATGAAATGATAAAAAACTATGAAACTTTAATCTTATATATACTTAAAGGTATAGAGATAATTGAATTAAGAAGAATCATATGGGAAAAAATATTTAATGATAACGAATAAGAAGATATATTAAACCAACAATGGTATGAAATAGACCTACATGATCTAGACCTCGAGAGAATAGAATTATATGACTTAGAAATAGATTTAGATTAAAATGAACTACGAATGTTTACAATAATGGACAGAAGCTATGGAAAATATAAAACTGCTAGAACAATTAATGGAGATTAATTTATATATGTACCTAAGAACCCAATATATGTTATATCTAGAGTACATCATAAATACTATTAAAGAAATAACAAGATTAAAACCTCTAGCAAAAGAATATTATAATAAAATCTTTAGCCAAACATAAGATGAATTCCGCACCTTCAAAAAATGGTACAACAATGAAACAGTAAAGCAATAACTATAATAAGAGCAACCTAAATTTGTGTTGGCATAGGTCATCACGAGGTTCATGGATTCAACAAATTGTGGCGACGTTTGTGGTGGAGCTAGTAATGGTGAATTTGGTGATGTCATGGGATATGACGAGGGTCATGGATCTGGTGCAAACAGTGGTGGCAACGAAAGGAGGGAGAGGCTTTGGTAGAATTTGAATATCCCAACATTTATTTTTCATGTTTTATTAGATTTTTAAGTAAAAGTATTTGTGCCCCAAGTATTTGATGAATTTCTTGAAAGAATTTACTTTGTGTTTTATTCTATCAAAAAGATTGGGTTTTTTGGATACATGATCTTAGTTGTTCTATATTTGCTAGATTACAATATGTAAGATTCAATCAAACTTTGTTTATTTTAATTGTGTATGCTAAATCTAAATCTCAACAAATTGAAAAAGAGTGAGGAAAAATACATGAATTTTCTATTTCAAATAGACAGAAAGCAAACCACAAATGGCAAATACTTTTATTCAATAGTCAAATTCCTTCAAATCCACATAATCAAGACATGATAATTGGATTGAGGCAAACATGCTGCTGACTTTTACCAACAATTATTCTCTCAAGGAAACAACAAAATAGACAATGTTTGTTGGTAAATAAATAGGGTTCTTTTGTAAAACGTAGGAACAAAAGAACAATATAAAGATGAAGACAAGAAGACTATAAGACAAGAGGAACAATATAAGATAATCTTCTATCTTTCAAGTGTATAACATTATTCTCAACACCACTATTAATAGGATTACATTGAGGAATACCAAAGGGTGTCATTAACATTACACTAAACCTTGAGAATTACTACCCATTAAGGAGGAAATAAACCTAGGAGTTATGGTCATCCATTTGACCATATTATCAACAACATTACTACCAATAAAGGAGGAAATTAACCTAGGAGTTATGGTTATCCATTTGACCACATTATCAAAAACATTACTACTCATAAAGGGGGGAATTAACCTAGGAGTTATGTTCATCCATTTAACCACCAAAATGATTTACAACACTCCCCCTTGGATGACTATTGATAGATAATATGCCTCGATAAAACCTTACTAGGAAAAAACCTTGTGCGAAAAAATCTTAGTGAGGGACAAAAGAGTACACATATATTGTAATACGCTTTGTTTGCTGCCTCGTTAAAAACTTTGTCTGGAAAACCCATTGGGATAAAACCTAGGCCAGGGGAAAATGAGTGTAGCGCTTATTTTAGTCCCCCTGTTGCAAACATCATTTAATTTCTTGGAGACAACACATTCTAATCTTGAATACTAACTTTTCAAATGTTGAGGTTGGTAGTGCTTTAGTTAAGAAATCCGCTAAATTATCAACTGAGCGAATTTGTTGAATTTATTTCACCTTTCTTCTCAAGATCATGAGTGAAAAAGAAATTTGGTGAAATGTGTTTTGTGATGTCTCCTTTAATGTATCCTTCCTTCAGCTGAGCTATACATGCAACATTGTCTTCATACAATGTAGTTGGAATATCCTTTTTCAAAGGAAAACCACACATATCTTGAATATGTTGAGTCATCGATCTCAACCAAAAACACTCCCGACTTGTTTCATGGATGACTATTATTTCTGCATGATTTGAAGAAGCAACAATTTATGTTTGCTTCATTGAACGCCAAAATAGAGTTGTGCCTCCATATGTAAATAAATAGCCTATCTAAGATCGAACTTTATGTGGATTAGAAAAATATCCAACATCTGCATAACCAATCATTTCTGACTTGGATTTATTAAAATAAAATAATCCCATATCTATGGTTCCTTGAAGATGTCTGAATATATGTTTGACCCCATTCCAATGTCTCTTTGTTGGGGATGAGCTGAATCTTGCCAATAAACTTATTGCAAAATAGATATCTGGCCGAGTATTATAGGAAAGATACATAAGCGCCCTAATGGCACTAAGATATGGAGTTTCATCGCCAAGAAGCTCCTCATCATTTTCTTGAGGTCGAAATGGATCTTTATGTATGTCAAGCTATCTCACAACCATCAGGGCACTCAATTGATATGGTTTATCCATGTAAAATCACTTTAAAACTTTTTCTTTGTATGTTGATTGATGGACAAATATTCCATTTTTCAAATGCTCAATCTGTAGGCCAAGACCAATTTTTTTCTTACCAAGATCTTTCATTTCAAATTCTTTCGTTGAACACTAAGCAACTTTTGAAAGCGCTTTTATAAGTGCCATTAATATTTAAATCATCAACATACACAACTATTATAACAAAATCAGATCCAAACCTTTTTATTAATAGGGTCATTTTTGTACCCTTCCTTTAGCAAAAAAAGGCTAAGATGATTGTACCACATCTGCCCTAATTGTTTCAATCCATATAAGGATTTCTGAAGCCTTATCAAACAAGTTTCTTGCAAATTTTTATATGCTTGAGGCACATTAAATGCTTCAGGATATTTTCATGAAAATATCGTGGTCCAATGAGCCATACAAATAGGCTGTGACAACATCCATTAGACACATTTGAAGGTTTTCATTAATTGATAGATTTAATTGATACTTGACGGTAATTGCATCCACCACATGAGAATATGTCATCACATAATCAATGCCAGACCTTTGCGAAAAACCTTGGGCCACAAGTCGTACTTTATATCTTACGACTTCACGTTTTTCATTTCATTTTTGCACAAAAACCCATTTGTACCCCACTGGCTTGACACCTTCAAGGGTTCGGACTATTGGCCCAAAACCTTCACGTTTTTCAAGTGAAGTCAATTCCTCTTGAATTGTGTCCTTCAATTTTGGCCAATCTGTCTGCAATCACTGACAAATTTTTGTTCAAAATCCTCAATGTTTTGCATTATTTCAACAACAATATTATAATTAAAAACATTGTCCAGCACAATATTATTTTATTCCACCTTTTTCTCATCGAGACATAGCTTATTGAGATTTCTTCATTCTCATTATTTTCAGTTATTTGGACCTTCTCTGTGGTCTTATCATTTGTTATGTCTCAGAGCTCTTCTTGAGAAATTTCTTCCATAATATTATCTTCTTGATCATTTGCTACTTTTCTTTTTCGAGGAATTTTATCCTTTGAACCAATTGGCCTACCACGTTTTAAACGTGGTTTAGACTCATTTTCTTTAACAATTTGTCCTACCTGGACATCAACTCGAACTGGAGAATTTGCAGCTGGAATAAAAGATTTAGTAACCCTTGGAAGGTTAGTAAATGCATCTGGTAGTCGATTCGCAACATTTTGTAAATAAATCATCTTTTTAACCTCTTACTCACATTGATTTGTTCGAAGATCTAAATGAGATAGGGATGAATTCCAATATATCTCCTTTTCCAATTGCTTATGTTCTCCCCCTAATGTTGGGTATACTAATTCATCAAAATGACAATCAGTGAATCTTTGCGTAAATAAATCTATCATAGGTTACAAATATTTGATAACATAAGGAAATTCATACCCAATATACACCCCCAACCTTCTTTAGGGACTCATCTTTGTGTGTAGCGGTGGGGGCAATTGGAATGTATATCGCGCACCCAAAAATTCTAAGAAATATTTGGCTCATGACCAAAAACCAACTGTAATAAAGAGAATTCATGATAACTAGTTGGCCTTATGCGCACCAATGTTGCTGAATGCAAAATAACATGCTCCCATATTGAAACATGCAACTTTGTCCTCATTAGCAATGGTCTAGCTATTAATTGAAGGCGCTTAATCAAAGATTCTACTAGACCATTTTGAGTGTGAACATGAGCAATTGGATGTTCAATTGTTATCCCAATGGACAAACAATAATCATTAAAGGCCTGCGATGTAAAATTACCAGAATTATCAAGAGGAATTGTCTTTATTGCATAATCTGGAAATTGTGCTCTTAATCTTATTATTTGAGCCAACAACCTCGCAAAAGCCATATTGCGAGTTGATAATAAGCACACATGTGATCATCTTGTAGATGCATCTATCAAGACCATATAATATATAAATGGCCTACATGGAGGGTGAATTGGACCACATATATCACCTTGTATACGTTCTAGAAATGCAGGGGATTCAATCCCAACCTTAGCTGTTGATGGTTTAATAACCAACTTTCCTTGAGAACAAGCAGCACAAGAGAATTCCTCTGATTAGAGAATTTTCTGATTCTTCAAAGTATGCCCATGTGAATTCTCAATAATTTTGCGCATCATATTATAACCGGGATGGCCAAATCGGTCATGCCAAATGATAAAATCATTAGGATTAGTAAACCCTTTGTTTACTATGGCATGTGATTCGACCATACTAATACTTATATGGATTAACCTAGAAGAAAATGCAGGTAATTTTTCATGCACATACTTTTGCCCCACTTTTACTGTATTAATATAAAGGTATTCAGCCTTTCCTTCATTGGCAGTCTCAACATGATAGTCATTTTGGCGAATAATCTTGAAACTTAATAAGTTGCTTTGAGTCTTACTATAGTGCAATGTTTTTTAGATTGTTAATATTGTTCCCCCAGGTACTAATAAGGCCACTCTTCCAGAGCTCTCAATTAATTTTACACTACCATATATACTACTAAAAAAACAGCGTTTAGCGACGAACAATAATCCATCACTCTATAATGATGGATTTACGACGGAATAACCATTTTGTTGCAAAATTAACAAATGATTTTTTGATTTATAATATAGCAATGGATTTGCAATAGAATATTTATTCCATCTCTAAATATTAGCGAAAAAATTTAGCGCCTAATTTTCCCTACGGATTTAGTAACAAAGTAGTGGTGACAAATTTAATTAATATTGGGCGACGGAATTAGTGACGGAAAAAAGGTTGCTAAACTATTAAATATATTTTTATAAAAATTATATTATATAGTGACGAAATTATCCGTCAATATAATTTTTTCTAAATATATATATATATATATATTTATTTGAATGTGACGGATGTTAGAATCCGTCACTAATTCTGTTGCAATTCACTCCAATTTCAGATTTCAACTCAACCCCTATCTTTTAATCCCGACCGTTGATCTCATCCTTTCAATCTTAGCCTCTTATTTAAAAATAATCCTACAGTCAAGATCTAATTCCCTAGCTTTCCTATTTTAATCTACCAAAAGACCCAAACCTATTCCTCATTCTTCTTCTCTCTAGATTTGCTGCACCTCACCCTCTTCTGTTCCTCCTCGTCTCTTCGCTGTCCTCTATCTATGGCGAGGCAGCCACCCATCTCCATTAGCCATCTCCGGCGAGAACAAGAGGAGATGTCACTCTCCTCTCCTCTTCGCCCCTCTTCTTCTTCTCTCCCGTCGCCCTTCTATGTCCCCTGTCTGCCAGCAACATCATCGAGGCTGCTTCTCTTCCTCTCCTCTCGAGCGCTGCTTCTCTGGTGAACAACAACTCCAACCGGTGAGCCACTAAGAACTAGCTACTCCGAATAGTAGCAGTCATCGACAACAACCAGTAGCAATCGTGAGAGCAGCAGACGCCGAACCACCAACATTCACGTTTTAATCCCATGGTAACTTCCATTTACCCCCTGCAACACTAGCATTTTAATTCCATCTTGTTACATAATAAATGGTCATATTTATATCTAAAAAATGTTTGTTTAGGTAAAAATGGTTACCCATGAAGTCCTTGAGTTGAGTAGTTCATGCCCATAATTCCGCATGAACCCTCTGAGTCAAGCATTCTTGAAGCGAGTATTATTATTGAAGTTCTTGAGTTCTGAGTTGTTGAGTCTTGAGTATTGAGTTCTGGTTACGGTTATTGAAAACTTTGAATTGAGTCATTTACGTCCATAATCCGGCATGAACTTTATTTCGAGAAGTCTTTTACAATATTTTAAAACTTGTTTTAAGACTTGAGCATTGAGTTGAGTAAGAGTAAGAGTGAAGTCCTTTTTTTCAAAAGATTATATGGGAACTAATTATTTCCAAGAGTAAAATGTTTTCACATTTAAAAGAGGAGGAAACTGAGATTTCCAAAAGAGTTTTGAGCAGTTGAGTAACATCTCTTTTTAGAGAAAGATTTTGAGTAATAATCTCAAACCATAGAAAGAGTTATGTTTTTAAACATATGAGCTGAGTATATTTTGGGAGTAGTATTGAGCACCGATATGGGGGAGAGTTCATACAACTCACAACCCCCATAAACCATGTAGCCGACGTGGGTAGAAAGAGTCATACTTTTTAGATGATTCCTTAGTGCTTTTTAGCACATACTAGTGGATCCACTTAGTTGAGAGGTCTTATACCTTGGCAAAGTATAGGACAGTTCTGGAAGCGTGGGCGAGACGTTGTATCATCACATAACTCATAGTGATGGTTGTCGGTTAGAGAAACTCCCACAAAGTTATATTGTATTTTTATATACACACTGAGTATTGTTGTATTTTTCAATACATTGAGTTGATATCTACAATTTTACAACTTTCCATATATATATATTGCATCTTTTACTATTGCTTTATCCTTGAGTATCATGAGTTGAGTATTTCTAGCTGAGTATCTTGAGTTGAGTATCTTGAGTTGAGTACATTTGAGTTGAGTATCTTGAGTTTATATGTGCTTCATTTTGGTGAGTACCTTATTGTTGAGTTTCACTGAGTTGAGAACCTTATTACTGAGTTGAGTATCTTATCCTTGAGTACTTCTTAGTTGAGTAAGTTTTGAGTATCTTTAAGTATTCCTTGAGTTGGGTAAGTTTGAAAAGAGGTAAGTATGTTTCCTTTTTATTAAGTTCAAGATTATGTTATGATTTAGAATTCCCCTTACATGCTCGTACATTCCACGTATTGAGGCATTTGACATGGATCGTTTCATGATGAAGATACAAGTATTCATAATCATCAATAGGAGTTTCGTTGATACCACATGGAGTTCAATTTAGCTATGGTGAGCCTCCTTGCTTCCAGAAGGTTCCACTTTTACTTTAAGTTATATTAGTTGTTAGGAGGTCGTGGGTCTTGTCCCGACTTCCATCTTTGTCATTTAGAGGATTCAATGATAGAGTGTAGAGTTTCAGAAGTTTGTTAATTTATTTTATTAAATGTTTTAAAGACTTAAGTTTCCTATATTATGGCGAGTTGAATAATTTATTTTTATTCAGAGTTTTTCATTCGCGTTAAAGCTTTGCAATTAAGTTTCATGAATTTTTATTCATTTTTTAAGCTTTGTATGCTTGAGTTAGTCTTCCTCTTGTAGTCAGCCAGGATGAGGGTTCACTTGGGGACCAGTAATGGTTCTCGAGTGCTGGCCACATCTAGGGTTTAAGCTCAGGTCGTGACAAACTTGGTATTAAAGCACAGAGTTCAAGTGTCCTGAGGTGTCTATGAAGTCATGTCAGTAGGGTCTTATTTATGGTTGTAAGGGCCCCACTTATATAAACGAGGGACTATAGACATTTAAGAAAATTTTCCCTTCTTCATACTATTAATCGTGCAATAGAGCTATGTCATAGAGATTTATTCATACTAGTGCGTTTCTCAGAATCATTCAACTACCCATCATACTAGAAGTAGTTGGAAAGAAAAGTCAGTCCTGTATCGACGAGTTGTTCTTAGCAAGAGTCTTAAGGAAGTCATGAGACTGCAGAGGGGCTCGAGAGGAGCCCATGAGTGAGCGAAGTGTTGAGTTTCAGAGTAATGCCTTCATATTCATATGAATTATGCATTTGAGCTAAAAGCGAGATGCATTCCCAAACTCTTTTGCTCTAAACCTTGTTTCAACTGAGATCCTTATGAGGTGGTATGTATAGAGCTCGGGTAATATTTTCACCCTAAAAGGTAGCATGAGTTACGAGATCATGAGCAGTAGTAGAGAAAGATCCCAGAGTTAGAGAAAAGTATGCATAGGTTTAGTAATCTAACAAAGGGAGATGGTGTTTTGACAAGCTATGTTACTATAGTCATGCACCTAGTAAGTTATTAATGAGGAGTTTTCCCTTATGGGTAGACTAAGAAGTGATGAGTTGTGAAGATTTTATCATAGGAGGTAGAGTGTGTTGTAGCTAGAAAGGACTTTGTGGTGAAGTGTCATTGTGTAGGTAATGACCAAGTATATGTGTTGAATAGAAGCACAAAGTATTCATGAGGGGATAGACCCAAGCTATGATTATGATTTGTTTGGGAGGTTCATGATGCTCAGAAGGTTATAGAACTAATCAAGTAATGATGTATAGTATAGTATAGTAGGCGAGCAATCATGTTGATATTCGGGTTTAGTAATGAACATTAAGCTTGAATTTGAGATGAGTGTCATGATACAAAAAATGGCAACATGAGGGTGATAGTGTTAGTCTTTTGATTTGATCTTGAAGACTTGACGTAGAGTATGTGAGGAATTGAGAATCAGCTGCAAAAAAATATGAGTGGTACAAGTGAGAGACCCTAACATTTAGACAAGGGGTAGTGAAGTGTGGCTAAGTCACAAGAGTAACAAGAGCATTAAGAGGTGTACCGAGAGGTTATGTAATCAAAAGAGGTTAAGAGAAACACCTTAGAAAAAGGTCTTAGTACCTGCTTACGGAGAGTTCGGTAGTCATGAGATGAGCTTCTCCCGAGTGTTAGAGTACAATAGGATGTAGATCAGTTAGAGATGATATAATAGGTCCATAACTTTCAAGTGTCAGCTTTAGACCTAAGGGGGAGATGATGAGATGAGAAATCAAGTCAAGTGTTTGAGAATACGATGGTAATGAGTTCCAAAGAGTATGGGAGATATATTTTCAGAGGTCCTTTTAGTAGTGGAGTGATGTTAGAAGGAGAAGGTTAATTTTCCTATCGTGATGATGGTGGTGCGATAATTCCATCTAAGGAAGGGGAGGATGAGGTTTTATTATGAGAAATAGTTAAAGGAGAGCCCTTAGTTTGCTCCGAAGGAGTTGGTTAGTAGGAGTCCATGGATTTGTTAGAGTACTAAGCTTGAATATACTATGAGCATACCATTAGACTCAGACCTTAGTAAGAGTAACCCCATTCCATACCCAGTCCAGCCGTCATTCGAGTTCGAATGATCCCAAGGGGGAGATATTGTAACATCTAGAAATTTTTTTGAACTAAGACTCGAACCATCCTTCGTCGTGAGTAGGATTTTACCAAGGAATTTAAATTTTCTTAAGTTTTAAGGTCACTAGACATAGCACCTTGAGCTCCAAAACGAATTGAAGGGAATTCGTTCAAGTCACTCCTAAGTTCTTCTAAGATTTGGGTCAATTTCAAACAACCATAACTCTCAGTACAGGAGGAGTTACGTGTTCCATAAGATGGAAAATGAAAGGTCTTTGAATTATCTTTCCAATGACACCGAGTTTGCTAGGTTTCAAGGTCGGATGAGTGAGATATGTCCTTTTGAAGTCAGGCTGTCAAATAAAGGAAAGTTACCCGAAAATAGTGTAGGGTATTTTGGTCTTTTCCTTACCAAATCAGATTTAATTCATTTTTAGTAAGTTTTTAAGGGTTTAATCCTATTAGGTTCAGTTTTATAATCCTAATATGCGCCTATGGTTTTAGTTGAGAGTTCAAGAAGAGAAAAGAAGAGAAAAGAGGAGAAAAAAAGGAGATAATCAAGGCGTTCGTCGAGGTTCTTGAGTTTTGTTGCGGATTTTCGCCATCGTTTTTATCCCTAAGAGGTATGTAAGTTTCCATACTGTTGGGTTCATTCACCCACATGCAAAACATGATTTTCATAGTCGAATTCGTCCATAGAGATTGAAAGATTTATGTTCTTGATAAGTGTTCTTGAGGTTTCATTCTAAAACTTGTTTTGTTGGGGTTTTGATGATTTCTTGAGATCAAAGTGACTGTTTTGAGGGTTCTATTGAGTAGATTAGTGTGTACTTATGTTAAGAAATTGAATCCAAGTAATAGGGGAAGAAACCGTTCGAATCTAGGAGAACTAGGGTGAGAAAACAAGCAAAGAAAGTCGTTGGGTTTTTTGGGCGGTGCCTGGGGCGACGCACCACCATCACGCTAGGGGTGGCTGGCGTGCCACACCAGTCAGTAAGCCAAGAATTATTCTCTGTATTTTAGGGGCTGCCGCCCCATGCCACTCAGTGCACCAGGGTCGCCTGCCCTCACCCGTTCTCCGTCGTTTCGTCCGTTCAAGTTTTTTCGAAGGGTACCTTTACTCCCCTTTGATTCTAAACACTCTAAGCTACTTCTAAACACGTAGAAATCATTCATAACCTTGAATTCAAAATTCAAATTCAAGGTAGAGTGAAGAGTCAAGCTTTGAGAGTTCTTTCGAACATTTTGAGAAAGACCGTTTTGAGTCGTTTTGAGGAGCCTTCTACAATTTCTAATAACTTGTTTCAAGACTCAAGTAAGTGAGCATGAGAATGAGGAGAATGTATTCATGATTCTACACTATCACCTAGATCCTTCATATCATGAACCGTAACTCTTGAATTCATAATTCACATTCAAGAGAGAGTTAAAAGTAGATTCCAAGAAAGTATTTGAGTTCAATTGTGGATCCTTTGAGATAAACTATCGATTTGAGCTAAGTTTTGAGGAAGTACGTATGAGAATGAGAAGATTTGTATACTCGAGTTCCATATTGTTGTGTAGACCCTTGAGTCGAGTCGTCCATGCCCATAAATTTAGCATGGACTCCATAAATTGAGTATCATTGAGAGAAGTAGTATCTTCAAGTTCTAAGTCTTGAGTATCGAGTTCCTAACCTTTTCGAGATTATATTCCTAATCATGGGACTATTACATGTTACCCATGAAGTCCTTGAGTTGAGTAGTTCATGCCCATAATTCCGCATGAACCCTCTGAGTCAAGCATTCTTGAAGCGAGTATTATTATTGAAGTTCTTGAGTCTCGAGTATTGAGTTCTGTTTATGGTTATTGAAAAGTTCGAATTAAGTCGTTCACGTCCATAATTCAGCATGAACTTTATTTCAAGAAGTCTTTTACAATATTTTTAAACTTGTTTTAAGACCTGAGAATTGAGTTGAGTAAGAGTAAGAGTGAAGTTCATTTCTTCAAAAGATTATATGGGAACTAATTATTTCCAAGAGTAAAATGTTTTCACATTTAAAAGAGGAGGAAACTAAGATTTCCAAAAGAGTTTTGAGCAGTTGAGTAACATCTCTTTTTAGAGAATGATTTTGAGTAATAATCTCAAACCACAACAAGAGTTATGTTTTTAAACCTATGAGATTAGTATATTTTGGGAGTAGTATTGAGCACCGATATAGGGGAGAGTTCATACAACTCACAGCCCCCATAAACCATGTAGCCGACGTGGGTAGAAAGGGTCATACTTTTTAGATGATTCCTTAGTTCTTTTTAGCACAAACTAGTGGATCCACTTAGTTGAGAGGTCTTATACCTTGGCAAAGTATAGGACAATTCTGGCAGCGAGGGCGAGACGCTTTATCATCTCATAACTCATAGTAATGGTTGTCGGTTAAAGAAACTCCCACAAAGTTAGATTATATTTTTATATATACGCTGAGTATTGTTGTATTTTTGAATACATTGAGTTGCTATCTACAGTTTTACAGCTTTCCGTATATATTGCATCTTTTACTATTGCTTTATCCTTGAGTATCATGAGTTGAGTATTTCAAGTTGAGTATCATGAGTTGAGTACCTTCGAATTAAGTATCTTGTATTGAGTATCTTGAGTTGATCTATGCTTCATTATTTTGAGTACCTTATTGTTGAGTTTCACTGAGTTGAGAATCTTATTACTGAGTTGAGTATCTTATCCTTGAGTAAGTTTTGAGTATCCTTGAGTATTCCTTGAGTTGAGTAAGTTTGAAAAGAGGTAAGTATGCTTCCTTTTTATCAAGTTAAGCTTATGTTATGCTTAAAATTCCCCTCACATGCTTGTATATTCCACATACTAAGCCATTTGGCCTGTATCGTTTCATAATGCAAATACAAGTATTCAGGATCATGAACAAGAGCTTTGTTGATACCATATGGAGTTCATGTTAGCTATGGTGAGCCTTCTTTCTTCCGAAGGGTTCCACTTTTACTTTCAGTTATATCAGTTGTTAGGAGGTCGTGGGCCTTGTCTCGACTTCCATCTCTTTCATTTAGAGGCTTCATAGATAGACTGTAGAGTTTCAGAAGTCTGTTCATTTATTTTATTATGTGTTTTAAAGACTTAAGTTGCCTATTTTATGGCGAGTTGAATAATTTATTTTTATTCAGAGTTATTCATTTGAGTTAAAAGCTTTGTAATTGAGTTTCATGAATTTTTATTTAGTTTTTAAGCTTTGCATGCTTGAGTTAGTCTTCCGCTTGGGGACTAACAATGGTTCTCGAGTACCGGCCACGTCCAGGGTGTAGGCTTGGGTCATGAAAAAACAGAGTGTAGGAATGCTATCCTATTAGGGGATATGGATATCTCCAGATTAATTACCCATGCTCAGCAGATTGAGAGAGATATGCTGAAGGAAATGGCTAAGGATAACAAGAAAACTAGAATAGGAAATTATAAATACTCTCAGCATAAGTCAGGCGGTGGGAATCACTCAGAATATCAACAAAGGTCTACAGCCCCAACACCTTCATTAGCTAGCATTCCATCCCCCAGGTTTTGACAAGATAAGAAAGTAAGGGCACTAGTCTCTATGTCTTAGGGGAGTGCTTCAAGTAACAAGACTTTTCCATTGTGTCCAACATGTGGTAAGAACCATCTAGGTGAGTGTCTTGGTGGCAAAGAGGGGTGTTTTGGGTGTGGTCAGTCTGGTCATAGGTTGAAGAATTGCCCTTCTCCCAGGAAAGAACAAGGAGGCAATAGGGCTCAATCAATAACTTCTACAGCTCCAGTGGGTCTCCCCACTCAGCAGGGTGCCTTTTCTGGTATAGGTGATGGTCAGAACCAGAACAAGTTGTATGCTCTTCAAGCTCGCCAGGACTAGGAAGAGTCTCCTGATATGGTCATTGGTACGTTACAATTCTTCCATTTAAATGTTTATGTATTGTTAGATCCAGGGGCTACACTGCCTTTTGTAACTCCCTATATAGCAGTAAACTTTGGTGTCAGTCCAGAAACTCTCTCAGAACCGTTCTCAGTCTCTACTCTAGTTGGTGGCCCAGTTATAGCTAGACGGGTATACATAAATTACCCTGTCACAGTTTCCTAGAAAGTCACCTCAACAAACCTTGTAGAGATAGAAATAATAGATTTTGATATCATTCTTTACATGGATTAGTTACATTCATGTTATGCCTCAGTCAATTGTAGAACTAGGATTGTTCGATTTCAGTTTCCAAGCTAGCCAACACTAGAATGGAAGGGTAGTAACTGAATGCCTATAGGTCGATTTAGTTCTTACCTTAAGGCCAGGAAAATCATATCCAAAGGGTATATCTATCATCATGTTTGGGTTAAGGATTCAAACTGTGAAACCCCAACTCTTGAGTCAGTCCTAGTGGTGAATGAGTATCCAGAAGTGTTTCCAGAAGACCTTCATGGAGTTTCTCCCGAAAGGGAAATCTACTTCAAAATATATCTCCTTCTAGATAGCTAGCTTATTTCGGTTCCTCCTTCAAGGATGGTTCTTGCTGAGCTTAAGGAATGAAAAGAACAATTGAAAGATCTTCTAGATAAGGGCTTCATCAGACCAGGTATCTCTCCATGGGGTGCTCCAGTGTTGTTTGTGAAGAAGAAAGACAGTTCTCTCAGAATGTGCATTGACTACCGTTAGTTGAACAAAGTCACAATCAAAAATAAATATCCCATCCCCAGTATTGATGACTTGTTCGACTAACTTCAGGGTGCTAGTTGCTTTTCTAGGATAGACCTCAGATCCGGCTATCATCAACTCAGAGTCAGGGACAGTGACATCTCGAAGATAGCCTTCAGGACTCAGTATGATCTCTATGAATTTGTAGTTATGTCTTTTGGACTAATGAATGATCCTACAACTTTGATGTACTTAATGAACAGGGTGGTCAAATAGTATTTGGACTTATTTGTCGTCGCCTTTATTGATGATATCCTCATTTATTCTTGGAATAAGGAAGTGCATGCCACTCTTTTGAGAGTTCTTATGCGAAACCTCAAGGATCGCTAGTTATTCGATAATTTCATCAAATGTGAGTTTTGGTTACATTCGGTCGCTTTCCTTTGTCATGTAGTATCCAACGAGGGAATCCGAGTGAATTCTCAAAAAATTGAGGCAGTACAACACTATCCTAGACCTACCTCTCTGACTGATATTAAAAGTTTCTTGGGTTTCACCAGTTACTACTAGAGGTTTGTGGAAGGATTTTTATCCACTGCTTCCCCCATTGACCAAGTTGACTCAGAAGAAGGTAAAGTTTCAGTGGTTAGATGAGTATGAGAAAAGCTTCTTAGAACTGAAGACCAGGTTGACTACAACTCTTGTCTTGACTCTACCAGATGGGTCAGACGGTTATGTGGTTTATTGTGATGCATCTAGGGTCGACCTAGGTTGTGTGTTGATGCAACAAAGTAAAGTCATAGCTTATGCTTCTAGACAACTTAAGGTCCACGAGAAGAACTACCCGACTCATGACCTCGAACTTGCACCCGTAGTGTTTTCCCTATAGATTTGGAGACACTACTTGTATAATTTTCATGTTGAAATCTTAAGAGTTTATAAAAGCCTCCAATATGTGTTCACCCAGAAAGAGTTGAATCTTCTTCGGAGGAGATGGCTTGAATTCTTCAAAGACTATGACATGAATGTGCTCTATCATCTAGGTAAGGCTAATGTAGCAGTTGATGCCCTCAGCAGACTATCCATAGGTAATGTGGCACATGTTGAGGAAGAGAAGAAAGAATTAGCCAAAGATGTTCACTTGCTTGTCACTTAGGAGTTTGCCTTATAGACACGTCAGATGGTGGTGTGATAGTTCAGAATGGGTCAAAATCTTTATTGGTAGCTGAGGAAAAACAGGATATTGATTCTATATTACTTCAGTTGAAAGGTGCAGTTCATCAGTAGAGAGTTGAGGTTTTCTCCCAAGGGGGAGATGGTGGACTTTGTTACCAGGGTCGCTTATGTGTTCCTAATGTGGGTGAGTTGAGGAATCAGATCCTTATAGAAGCCCATAATTCCAGATATTCTATTCAACCATGTGCCACTAAGATGTACCATTATCTATGCGAAGTTTTTTGGTGGAACGGCATGAGGAGAGACATAGTTGAATATATGGCTAAGTGTCTAAACTATCAACAAGTTAAGGTAGCACATCAGAAACCAGGACGTGTGACTCAAGAGATTATAATTCCTATGTGGAAGTGGAAAGTGATAAACATGGATTTTATTATGGGGTTACCTCGTACTCATAGACAACATGACTCCATTTGGGTGATAGTGGACAGGGTCACTAAGTCAGCTCACTTCTTGGTTGTCAAGACTACAGATTCAGCAGAGGACTACGCCAAACACTACATTAGCGAGATAGTTAGGTCACATGGGGTTCCCTTGTCTATTATCTCAAATAGAGGTCCTCAATTTACTTCTCATTTTTGGAAATCATTTCAGAAAGGTCTTGTACTCAAGTAAATCGCAGTATAACATTTCATCCACAGACAGATGGTAAGGCAAAACGTGCCATTAAGAACTTAAAGGATATGTTGAGAGCTTGCGTGATTGATTTAAAGGGTAGTTGGGATGATAACCTACCTCTCATAGAGTTCTCCTATAATAACAACTTCTATTTTGGCATTCAGATGGCCCCTTATGAGGCACTGTATGGGCATAGATGTAGTTCTCCGGTTGGTTGGTTCAAAGTAGGTGAAACAACCTTTATTGGGTTAGATTCGGTTCATGAGGCTATAGAGAAAGTTCAGCTTATCAATTATAGACTAAAGATAACTCAGAGTTGTCAGAAGTCCTATGCAGATGTATGGAGAAATGACTTAGAGTTTGGAATCGATGATTGGGTTTTCTTGAATGTGATATCCATGAAGGGGGTCATGAGATTTTGCAAGAAAGGGAAGCTAGTCCCAGGTATGTAGGTCCTTACAGAATCCTGAAAAGGCTTGGTAATATGGATTCTGAGTTAGAGTTTCCGGCAGAACTAGCAGCGGTACATCCAGTTTTTCACATTTCCTTATTGAAGAAGTGAGTGGGTGATCCAGCATCGATAGTACCTTTAGAGAGTGTGGATGTGAAGGATAACGTCAGCTATGAGGATATTCTAGTTGAAATTCTTGACAGTCATGTTTGTAGGTTGAGAAATAAGGAAGTCACTTCAGTAAATGTTTTGTTGAGAAGTCTATCCATAGAGGGAGATATTGGGGAAGCAGAAGCAACCATGATGACCAAGTATCCTCACCTCTTTCTTTTGATTAAGTTTCAGCTTGAGGTAATAGTTCCTCTCTAGTCTTTCATTTAATCTTGAGAAAATTCAGTCTAAGTATCTCCTTCCTTCAATTATCATTGTATTTTAATATTTTAGCATGATTCATGGAAATCAGTTTAGTTAGATATCAGTTTTTAGTACTCAGTTGGTAGGGAGTACAACTCTTTCCTCCAAACTTAGCTTGTTTAGACTTCTTTCGAGGACTAATGTTCCCAAGGGGGAGATAATGTAACACCTTAGATTAAAAAAATAGGAAATTGCAGCTTTTGCAAGATCTAGTGCCAGAACGAACAGAGCCACCAACGGCCCATGGACTAACACACGACCCATAGGTAGCTTCATGAATGGCTAGTTCATATTTTCCAAGAATGTCAAAGTTCCAGTACTTTCCTATGGTTCACCAGGACGGTTTGTTGCCCAATGCATGAGCTGTAGTTAGTTATCGTAGGTAAGTATCAGACTTAGTGGGATTTTAAGAAATTTGAATTGGACTTATGAAGGCCATGTACAGATCGTAGGTTGACTAACGGATTGTACATGTTTTCCGTCAGTCAAAGGTCTAAAAATAAAGTTTATGGAACCCATCGACGGTCGACCAGGATAATCCATTGGTTGACCCACATGCCTGTTTGAAAGAAAAAGATAATCAAAAGAAAAAATAAACAGAAAGAGAGAAAAAGAGATAAAAAGTTATTGCAAACTTCTTCAATTTTGATTAATTAATAAAAGCAACAAGACCTGCCTATAAATCGACTTACCAAAAACTGAAAAAACTAAAATCCAGGTCCACTAACCCACTAATTACTAATTATCTACTAATCTACCACAATATTAAACTTGTTAAGATAAAGGAAAATAACTAACAAACTCCTGAAGACTTGGTCAAGTTTCTTTTGAATCACTAATCAACACTCCCCCTTGATTCAAAACTGCAAACTCCAAGTTGACCTCTGAAGAACTCGTGCATTGCTTACGGAAGTGACTTCGTGAAGATGTTTGCAGCTTGCTCATTTGTATCACAAGACTTCAAAGTAATTTCTCATGTAGAAATAAGACTTCGAATAATGTGAGAGAGGATATCTATGTGCTTTGTTCTACTATGGAATATTTGCTTGTTTGACATCGAAATAGTAGATCTATTGTCACAAAAAATCTCAGTTGCACCAGCTGGTTTCTGATTAAAATCAGCAACAAGTGTCCTTAACCAAATTGCTTGACAAGCTGCAGAAGTTGCTGCAGTATGAACTCCATGAAACTGCTCCAGATCTAAGATTAAACAAGAAACCAGATGTTCTCTTTCTATCATTATTGTTGCATGCATAGTCACTATCAGTAAAGACAATTAATCTGAAATTTGTTACCTTAGAATACCAAATTCCACGATTTGTTGTCCTTGAAATATATCTCAATACTCTTTTCGCAGTTCCAAGGTGAGCTTACTTGGATTGTGCATAAATCTCGATATGAGGCCAACAGAGAAAGAAATGTCTGGTCTTGCATGAGACAAGTAGTTCAAACCACCAACCAGACTTCTAAAATAAGTCGCATTGGTCATTTCAGAACCATCATCACGATACAAATTTTCATTAATGTTCATTGGCGTAGCAGCAACATTGCAATATACCATATTGAACTTTTTCAAAAGATCTGTTGCATATTTTCTTTGTGAAAGAAATATGCCATCAATTCCCTATTTTACCTCAAGACCAAGAAAATAATGCAGCAAACCCAAATCAGACATCTCAAAATTCTTCATCACGCAGTCTTTAAATTCAGTGAAGATAGACTCACTCGAACCTATATATATCATATAGTCAACATAAAAACGTACAACTAGAAAATCATTCTCGCCTCCTCTTTTATATAAAGAGTAGACTCATTATTGCTTCTTTGAAAGCCACTCTCTTGGAAATAAGAATCAATTTTGAAGGACCATGCCCACGACACTTGTTTTAAGCCACAAAGTGCCTTTTTTAACTTGTAAACCTTATCTTCTTTCTCATTAACTATAAAACCTCCAGGTTGTGAGACATAGACTTCCTCTTCAAATCACCATTTAAAAAGAGGATTTAACATCAAATTGGTACACTTGCCAATTTATTTTAGCAGTCAAGGCTAAGAAAGTTCTCGCAGTTTCAAAGTGGGAAACTAGGGAAAAAGTTTTGCCGAAGTCAATACATTGTTGTTGGAAATAACCCTTTGCGACGAGCCTTGCCTTGTGTTTTTGAATGATGCCATCTGCTTGATACTTGGTTCTAAACACCCATTTGAGTCCAATGGATTTCTTTCCTTCTGGAAAATTTACCAAGTCCCATGTCTGAATCTTTTGAATAGCCATCATCTCCTCTTCCATAGCCTTGCACCATATATCCTCCTTTCCAGCATCTTCAAAGAAAGTAGGATCTGAAACATGTAAAGCAAAAATACAAGATGTACTGTTAGCATATGTAGGATTTTGTTTCCTATATCTTGTTGATATTTTTAATGGAGTTGGCTCAGCAGAAGGTTTTTCCAATATTGGAGAGGTTTCTGGTGCAATTGATGAGGTAGTCGATGGACCAGTCTAAAAGGGATCTGCTGCATACTCTTGATCAACAATATCGTCAGAAGGCAACAAATGAATGTTTGAACTTTCATTTTCGGAATTAAAGTTCCAACTTGCATCTTTATTAAACACAACATTTCTATTGACCGTAATTTTACCACTCACTGGATTATATAGCTTATAAGCCTTGGATTTTGTGCTATATCCAACAAAAATACATTTTTCATCAAGCTTACGTCGAGCTTGTGAATTTTTCAAGGCATAAGCTATACAACCAAAGACACATAAGTGGCTTACCTTTGGCTTGTTACCTCTCCAAGCTTCATATGGTGTTTGATTAAAAACTGCCTAAGTGGGAGAAATATTCAGCAAATAAACAGCAGTGGCAACAACTTTTGCCCAAAAACATTTATGTACACCTCTACCTTTCATCATGTTTCTGCCCATCTCGACAATTGTGCGGTTCTTTCGTTCTGCTACACCATTTTGCTCTGGTGTATAAGGTGTTGTGAGAACTCTGTGTATTCCATTTTCCTCATAAAAGGAACTGAATTCTTTTGACAGAAACTCACCACCTCTATCTGTCCGAAGAGTTTTGAGTATACATCCACTTTGCTTCTCAAAAAAATATTTAAATTTATTGAAATTGTGAAAAGTTTTAGATTTAAATTTCAAGAAATTTATCAAACTCATACGAATATAATCAATAGTAAAAAGCAGAAAGTATCAACTTCCCTGTAAGGACTCAACACTCATAGGACCACACAAATCATGATGTACTAACTCAAGACAAACAGAAGCTCTCCAAGACTCGTCTATAGGAAAACACTTTTTACTTTGTTTTCCATAAACACAACTTTCACAAAAATCAAGATTATGAACTTTTGGCAACCCTAAAACCATCTTCTTTTGGCTCAATAACTTCAATCCATTAACATTTAAATGTCCATAATGCAAATGCCATAGTCTAGTTTCATTATCTCCACTATCTACCATAGTACACCTCTCAACCATTGAAACTTCTAAAGGAAACATTTTATTGTTAGGCATTGGAACTTTAGCAATGATTTTCCCAGATTTCTTATTTTTAATAGTGTAAACACCATCATCAAAAGAAATTGAGTATCCGATAGTCATTAGTTGTTTAATGCTAAGAAAATTATGAGATAGACTAGGAACAAACATCACATCTTCTAAAATCTTAGAATTACCTTGGCTGGTCATAATGCTAAAAGTACCTCTACCTTCAACCTGAATCTTCTTGTTGTCTCCTAGCCTTAATTACGTTTGATTTTTTTGACTCATCAAGCTCCTTGAATAATGATCTTGTTCCAGACATATGATTTGAGCACCACTGTCCAAAAACCAGAAATCGTTAAGAGTTTCTTTTTCACAGTAAAAAGCCATGAACAACTTACTATCAACGTCATTTTCCTCTACAAAGCTTTCTTGGTTATTCTCATCCTTCTGCTTTTGCCAACAAAGCTTCTTTATGACCTAATTTTCTGCAGTAGTTGCACAAAAATATACTATTCTGCTTCTCTTCATTTGAACCACCTCTATCTCGGTTTCTTCCTTGGCCTCTTCCATGTCTCTTCCTCGAAAACCACATCTACCTCTTCCATGATTTGCAAAGTTTTCAAGCTTATTTTTCTGATGAGTAGACTCCCCCTTCACCTGAAATATCTTTTCTTCATTTTGCTCATGTGAACTTAGGAGCCTCTCTTCATGAGCTTGCAAAAAACTCATTAGTTCATCAAAAATATAATCAGATTAGTCATGAGATTCCTCAATCGTAGCAACAATATGACCAAACTTTGGAGTAAGACTCTATAAAACTATTGCTATAACAGTTTCTTCAGATATATTTTCACCATAAGACTTTATTTGATTAACAAGAGAAGAAACTCTAGACAAATAAGTTTGAACAAATTAATTACTTTTAATAGACAGAGTTTCAAAGTCACGACAGTAAGTCTACAATTTACAGTAATCACATTACCTAAACCTTGAAATTCCTTCTTCAAAATCTTCCATGTCTGCGAAGATATAGTTGTTGCTGGAATTCTTGAAAAAATTGTGTCATGGACAGCTTGTTGAATATAGAATAGCGCTTTGGCATCCTTTTTTTTGATCTATTTCAATTTTCCCGTCTCTTCGTTAGAGTCTGATTGATCCATGAAGCCTGCTTCAACCAACTCCCAAACTCCTTGTGATTTGAAAAGAGTTTTCATTTTGATACTCCAAAACACATACTTTTCACCAGTAAATATTGGCATGAGTTGTTGGGAAGATGATGAAATACCATTTACTACCATTTTCCCTCACAATTCACTTAACTTCCAGAAAGGAACCTTGCTCTTGATACTAGATTTAATGGAAAGAAAAATATAATCAAAAGTAAAAATAAACAGAAAGAGACTACAAGAGATAAAAATTTACTGCAAACTTCTTCAATTCTGATTAATTAATAAAAGCAACAAGATCAGCCTATAAATAGGCTTACCAAAATTGAAAAATACTAAAATCTAGGTCCACTAACCCACTAATTACTAATGAGCTACTAAGCTGCCACAATATTTAAACTTGCTAAGATAAAGGAAACTAACTAAAAAACTCCTAAAGACTTGGTGAAGTTTCTTTTGAATCACTTTTCAACAATACCATAGGTTCGCACCGTTTACAGAAGTCGACAATTATTTTAGAAGGGCTTTTGGGTCTTTTCCTAATTATTAAGCCAAATACTAAGTTGTTTTACTCAGTCTAAGCCTAATAATATAGTCAAAAACTAGAACCCTCATTCTCTTAAAAATCACCTAACTTAGAACAAAAATAAGAGAAAAGAGGAGATAGTTCTCCCAAGAACAAGCTGAGGTCTTCTTCAAGTTCTGCCCCAAAATCTGAAGGATTTCCTCGTAGTTTTTGTCACCAGGTTTGTGGGATTTCACTAGTGGGTTCCTTTCACCCATTAGGTCCATAGAATTCAGTGAGTTCTTCAGGTTCTCATAAATTATTGGAGATTCATTGTGCCTTCATTTGCTATAGTTCCACGATTCTAAATAACATGTTTCTTGGAAAATTTGCATAGTTCCATGTATAACATTCAGAAACCTAGCTTGTATTAATTATTAGTTCTTCATGAATTATACTTGCTAGGCAGACCAGCCATAAAAATATGCTTCAGAAATCGAATGTCATATCTTTCAGTATATTTACATTTCATTTTCGGATAGCATGTCAGTATTTTGAGCTACTCAGTATTTCAATAGCATTTTAGCTATATACATATTCAGTTGGGAGTAGACTTAGCACTAAGTTGGACTAGGGTTCATCGTACCCTTGCGGTCCAAAAATAACGTGCCAACGCAGGTTCAGAAGTCCCCTTTGTTGGGCATCAGTTTTAGTAATCACGCCATAGTCATGCCTCTATACCCCTGTCAAGGAATATTCGGTCCTCTCGATAGGGTGTATACATCAAACTCCTTGATTAGCTCACGTGGTTTATGTAAGTTAATAGTAGCTCCCACAGTCTTACTTTTATTGATTTGGAAATGTTATCAATATTTACTTTAGTATTCAGTTCAACATGTTATCGTCATGATTAGTACTTGGTCATTGAATCTAGCTCAGTTTTAAGTTATACTCCAGTACAACCCATTGACATGATCAGTCTATATTGCGAGTATTATATTGTTCTGTTTATATCGTTCAACTTAGTATTTATATCCTGCATGCTCATTACATTCAAAGTATTGATGCATCTTTTGCTCTACATCATTTTATGATGTAGGTTTAGGCGCTCAACATCTAGACCACGCTTAATATAATTTCTAGCCCATACTCAGCAACTTCAGTGGTGAGTCCTCATAGTTTGAGGGTGTTTCTTTATGCTTGGTTTAGTTAGCTTACTTTTAGTCTTTCAGTATTATTTTTAGTTAACTGGGGACTTGTCCCAGTAGTTCATCAGTAGTAGAGGCTCACACATAGAGTCATGTTAAGTGTTTTGGGGTTATTTCCCTCAGATTGTAACACCTTGGATTCGAGAAAGAGCCAATAGAAGATTTTCAGAACATGTAGGTTCCACCGACAAAGGCCGAACCATGGCTCGTGGTTTGGACCACGGACCATATGTAGGGTCCGTGGCTGGCTACCCAAAAATCCCTAGAAAATCATGACCCATGACAGGACCTACAGACCATAGGTGGGACCACAGTCCATTGTCCATGAATCGTGACCCTCAGCACCAAGTCGTTGAAGCCAAATTACGCCCAACTAGGAGGAACTGTCGTTCAGTCCACGGTCCGTCGATGGCTTCGTCAATTGTTAAGTCACGGTCGTTTGGTTTTTTCCCCTATGCTTTGGAAATTTATACTACATCATGTAACACCTAAACTACGTTGTTTTACTCAGTTTAAGCCTAGTAATTTAGTCAGAACCTACCTAAAATATTTATTCTCCAAAATTCATCAAACTTAGAGAAAAAACAGAAGAGAAGGGTGCCAATTTTCCCAAGAATAATCAATGGGTTTGCTTCAATTTCAGACTTGAAATTGAAGGATTTTTCCGTGAATTTTGTTACCAGGTATGTGGGATTTCACTGGTGGGTTCCTTTCATCCACTTGGTCCCTAGAATTCAGTTAGATTCTTGATTCTCCATATCTTGTTTAGACCTAGGGTTTCTAAAACCTTAGATAATTGTTGAGATTTAGCTGTTGTACTATCCTAAATCGAATTAGCTTGTTTCTTCGAAAGTTTGCTTAGTTCCTTGCATGAAAATCAGAACCCTAGTTTGTATAAATTCTCTTAGTTCATGAATTATACTTGTTAGGTCAGATAAACATATAATCATGCTCTAGATTTTGAATGTTACAATATTAGTATATAAATGTTGCATTCTCAGATTGCATGTCAGTATTTTGAGCTATTCAGTACTTCAATTACATTTCAGACATATACATATTTAGTTGGGAGTAGACTTATGATGCTTATCGTGACCAACGATACTACTACGGTTCGAGTGTCTATGATCGTCGATAATATAGAAACCCAACTGAGGGTTGGGGTCGTGTCCCAAGGGAGTGGTAGTGAAAATAGTAGATAATTAGAATTTTCTTTCTAATTAGTTGCAGCTAAAGAAATTTACGAACAAAAATAAAGTAAATTTAGTGGGTGACACAAAAGTGTTAATCAACGATGGGGGTTTTGTCACAAGTGTAGTAAAAATAGTAAAATTAAGAGAAACTCAAGTATGAGGGGATATTCTAGGGGTGTGACCGCAATACAACTAAGTTGTGGAAATTTGTAAGATAATAGAAACCCATGTGTTTTCGATAGGAAATTTGTAAGATAATAGTGACTAGGGTAAGCTTTAAATGGAAATAAGTTCTCTTTTGAGCAACTTACCCCGTTTCAAATCGGTTCCTCTCGGACACCCATTTGCCGCATGAAGACTAGCCTACGCCTTACCCCACTCACTCTCTCAAGCTGAGTGTTAGGATATGGGACTGGGCTCACCCTCTCGGGCTTAACCATATGTCGACCGACTCCTTAGGCCATCAGTGTAGCGGTCTTGGTTTCGCGACCTCTCTCTCAAGCAAGCCGAAAACACGTGGGTGATTATGTATTTGCAACTACAAACCCATTAAATTAAACCGCAACCACTAGGTGTAATCACCATTAAAATACATCTAACCTATCAGCAAGCAAGACCCAACAATAATATTAACTCATATTTACTAAATCACACCCCAAGAATGGTGTTTTTAGCCACACATCAAGAAATAACAAAATTATACCTTCAATGATGTTAGAATCAAATGCGTATAGAGAAATAATCCTTGATTGGAGCAAATAAACAAAAATAGAGAAGACCCAGTTCCAATTTGGGGAAGACGAACTCCTTCCTTCTTCAAGTCTTCCAAAAACCCTCTCCAAACTTGAGAGAAAAAAAAAACTAATATTCAAGAGTAAAAATTATAATAATGTTTGGAACTCCTTAAAACTAATAAAGAGCTAGTATTTATAGTATTATAAAATAGTGTTGGCAGATAGCTCGGCGAGGTTAGTCTTGAACGCCGAATGATTCGGCAATTCGCCCTTCTTCTAGTTTATCACCAATTGTACTTTGCCTTCAACATCTGTGCGTTCTGGATCACTGGGCGGTATACTTCTGCTTCACGGAACTGATCAGTGAAACGCCGACTGCTCCTTTCATCGCCTTTTTTTTCCTTCTCCTTCAAGGCTTCGTGTACTGGAACAAAGGGTGGAGTGCGTCCCTTCGGCGAATCGCCAATCATGCTTGGCGATGCTTAGGCTTCAGCTTCTTCGTTCTTTTCAGCCTTTTTGTTCCTTTTTAAGCCTAAGTGTCCATGCTTCCACTAAAACTTCAAATACCTGAAACTTAAGTGTTTTCATTAGATATTTAGACTAAATAAGCATTTGAGGACACTATTTCTATTAAAATAAAGCCCTAAATGAGTCCAATTTGTGTACTCATCAAGTTAGCACCGAGTTGGACTAGGTTTTAGGGTACCCTCATAGTCCTAGAACTACATGCCCCCGTAGGATTATAAGTCCACTCTGTTGGGCATCAGATTTAGTGATCACGCCAGTCATGCCTTTATACCCCTGGCAAAGTATATTGGGTCCTCTCGATGGGGTGTATACATCGAACTCCACGTTTAGCTCACGTGGTTTTATATCGGTAAATAGTAGCTCCCACAGTCAGACTCTAGTGCATTTGACCAGGTTTTAAGTTTATACTTCATTATTTAGTCTCATCATGTTATGTTCATGATTAGTACTTGGTCATTGCATTTAGCTAAGTTTTCAGTTATATTTTAGCATTTTTATTATGTTCAGATTATATCATTGCTCAGTTATGCTTTGTTTAGCTTACATATTTTGTTCAGATATTATCTATATTCTTATCTTGCATGCTCAGTACATTCCAAGTACTGACGCATACTCTACGCCACATATGTTCATGATGTAGGTTCAGGTACTCAACATCCAGATCACGCTTAGATCGACTTTCATTCCGTATTCAGTAGCTTCAGTGGTGAGTCCTCATACTTCGAGGACAATAGAGATGCTTTTCATATTCAGTCTTTTATTTCTATTTTCAGTTTTGTTAGAGTTAGCTGGGGGCATGTCCCAACAACTCTATTATGTTAGAGGCTTTTCAGACATAGTAATAGAATCAGTTTAACTTGATAAGTTTACCTTTGAGTATTATTAAACTCTTAGTAAGTTTTATGCATTCAGCCTAGTTGGGTATTCCCCACTTTCAGTTATCTATTGATTTAGCTTACGCATAGTACTTGTTTTATTCAGTAACTTTTATAGTATGCTTATGATATGCTAGACACAGGGTTAGTTTGGGGTCACTTGTGATCCTAGGTCCCGTGTTACGTCAAGAGGGAAGCCTTAGGGCGTGACAAACTTGGTATCAGAGCATTAGGTTCAAGAGTCCTAGGATGTCTGAAAGCTACACTAAGTAGACTCTATTTCATTGGTGTGAAGTGCACCACACCTATGAGAGGGAGGCTACAAAGTGTTTTATTAAAAAACTTCACTTTCCTTGCTACTCTTATCGTGCGTGGGTATGATCAAACTTCTCTTTTCTAATCCATCGCTATGTGTTTCAGATCATTCCTCCTTGTAGAGCTTACGCACGGAATGGGAATGAACGCAATGCTAACGCAGTTCCTCTAGTGCTGAACCATGAGTTTAAGAATGCAAAATTTCATAATGTGATCCAACTCTTGTCTCAGAGTGTAGCCAACCAGAATAATCAGTAGATCCTATTACCTACTATCACAAAGGGTGGATCAGCGGTAGCTAGTTTTTGAGATTTTGTTTGGATGAATCCGCCTGAGTTTCTAGGGTCGCACGTTGGTGAGGACCCACATAACATTATTGATGAGGTCAAGAAGATTCTTGGAGTGATGCAAGTGAATGGTAATGATAGGGTGGAGAACTTGGAATCCTACCAGCTTAAGGATGTGGCTCACATATGGTTCATGCAGTGGAAGGATAACAAGGGTGCTGATGCAGCTCTTGTGACTTATGAGTGTTTTACCGGAGCTTTTTTGGATACGTTTTTCCTCAGGGAGTAGAGAGAAGTTAAGGCACAAGATTTTATAAACTTGAAGCAGGATTCAATGTCGGTCCAAGAGTACGGGTTGAAGTTCACTCAACTCTACAGGTATTCTCCACACATGGTTGCTGATCCAAGGACACAAATGAGTAAGTTTTTGTTTGGGGTATCCAACCTGGTGAAGACCAAGTGTAGGAATGCAATGCTTTTAGGGGATATGAACATCTCCAGACTCATGACTCACACTCAGCAGGTTGAGGGAGATAAGCTTAGGGAAATGTCTAAGGACAACAAAATGGCTATAATAGGTAACTATGAGTACTCTTAGCAGAAGTCGGGTGGTGGAAATCGCTCATAGTTTCAGCAGAATTCTACAGCCCCAGCACCTTTATCAACTAGTGCTCCATCCCCAAGGTTTCGACAGGATCAGAAAGGTACGTGAAACAACCCCAAAAATGCCCGAAAATGTGCTTCGGAAACACCTATAATTGTAATTTCCATATATCTCAAAATCCGTGCATGATTTCGGAAATTCGACTTCATATTCTTATTCAGGGGGTCAAATTGAGTGGGAAATGAGTCTAACCC
>JAJOOE010001198.1:0-33191 GCA_036250405.1 Solanum raphanifolium
TGATAAACAAGGTCACGATTGATTGTACTTGTCAAGTGTCGAAGGAGTTATTAATAGTTTTTTCATGTCTAACTAATATTGTACTTGAGAGTTGTTTCTTGAGACGGAAAGAGAGTACTTGGGTTCGCCCAATAAGTAAAAAGTGTAGCATGACTGAATCTATTTGGGATTTGCGTTGGTGAATGGTGGAAGAATTGGATTAGAAAAAAGAGGAATTTTAGTTGAAATATATCTAATGAAATTGGTATGATTCTTGGTTTGAATCCTAAAACGCGAGATGAGCTGCTAATTCTACTCTTGAAGTAACTCAACATTATACTTCCAGTATGTTAAACCATAAATAAGATAAAAGAAGAAGAAAAAATGTTGTGATTTCTATTGATATTGTTGAATTGTGAATTAATCAACTTGTTCTTATATGACATAATACATAATCAAAATTAGATCCGAATCTAAAATTATCCAAAAACTCAACTTTCCAAGGGTTATATTATTCATTAGTTGTCGTTGGTATATATGCATAATTTGTTAAATGCTGATAATATTTGAATAACTTTTATAACGAGAGATATGCTCTAAACTGTCAAATTGAGGATTATATTTGCCTCTTTTCACTTAATTATATCATCAACCTCAATGAAGTGGTTGAGAATCCTAAGGTTTCAAATTCAAAACTTAGGGACATTACTATTGAGACTTCATCCTTATTACATTACAAGCGATACCACAAAATCCTAAAATGCTCCTCTAGTCCTAAGCTTGGTAAATAAGGTCGTGGTAAATTATTTTCTTCCAGTCTTGTTGTGATATAGGCGAATATCTTTTGCATACGAGCCAAGTTTACCAACTCTTTGGAAAATGATAAAAAGAAAGGTAGGCTAAAATAGAAAAAAAAAAAGTTACTCCCTCTGTCCCAATTTATATGACTTACTTTCCTTTTTAGTCAGTTAAAAAAAAATGACACATTTCTATATTAACTAACAATTTAACTATAAAATATTTATTTTACTATTAATGAAATGATTTATAACCACACAAATTTGGACCATAAATTTTAAAAGTTTCCTTTCTTTCTTAAACTTTGTGCCGAATTAAACTACCTCACATAAAATACGACAAAAGAATAATAGAGAATCAAAATCAATTTACTAATGAATCAAGAAAGACAAAAAATACTAGGCAAACCTTTCCATCTGTTCTAGAATTGCCGATGGAGGTGGCTATGTATTCCGTGAACTTAGTTGCGGCGCATAAAAGCTAGGCTGAGCACTTCTTATTTAGGACATTTTTCTTCTCTTTTTAAATTTTTTACTCTCTCCTAATTTTTACAGAGTTTTGTGCACAGAAATCGAGGATATATAACCGCCAATTACCAAAACTGCAATTGAAGATTCTCTATACTCCCTGGAAATGCACAAGAAAATCATGGCGGCGGCCGGAGGAGGAGACCGGCTGACTGATCTGCCGGAGGAGATTCTACTCTACATCCTCTCTATGTTACCAAACAGTAGACAAGTTGTTCGAACCAGCGTATTATCATCGCAATGGCGATTTCTTTGGAAATCCGTTTCAGCATCACTCGATTTCAACTCAGAAGATTATTGTAAACCTTACAAAAAAATATATATTCTCGATTACGCAGCTTCTGTTAATAGAGAGCTTCATTATTGGAGGTCTTGCGAGAAAATCAAATCATTTAGGGTTTTTCCTTATAGCTACCAGGATTTTATTGCTCATGATGTTGATTTGTGGGTGCACTTTGCTGTTAATATTGGTAAGGTTGAAGAGTTTACGTTGAAATTTTGTTATTTTGATTCTCTAGATTTTGCGTATAAATTTCCTGAATTCGCGTATACGAATACGGTTTTGAGGAATTTGGTGTTAGGATGTTGCCGGTTGAGACCTTCTGGTAATGTGAAATGGAGTAATTTGGTTTCTCTTTCGATTGGGGATGCGGGTATGACAGAGGGTGTAATGGAAAAAATATTATCAGGTTGTCCTAATTTGGAGTGCTTGGAATTAGATAAAGTTGTTGGTATTCGTCGTCTGGAAATCAGCTCTGTGAAGCTGAGAAAATTGATTGTAACGATTTATGAAACAGAATCTGCTGCTGATGATGATCAAGACTATTGCCTCAAAATTCATGCCCAACATATTCGACATTTAGAACTTTCGGGATTGTGTTACGATAAGATACACTTTCAGCTGAGAAATGTGGCTTCACTTGTCACTGCAGTCCTTTCTTTAAATGTTTATTTTTTCGACCTTGAAGAGAATTTGGAGAAGGAGTGTAGATATTTGCAGGAACTTCTTCACCACGTTGCCAGTGTCAAGAATCTTGAATTGGGTCCCTGGTGCATCGAGGTTTGTTCATACTTTGGCTATCCAATTCAGATTTTGTATTTTTCATTTTGCAGACTTATTATTTGCTATTGAATTCATCAGTTTAGTAACTATGTTTGTAAGTACTAAAGAATAACATCCTCGTGGCCAATTTTGTTAGACAGTGGTAGGTGATTGAAACAAGGCCTATTGAACAAAAAAATTACTCTATTTATGATGGAAATTGTGAGAATAAAGAGTTTACTATCGGATAGATAACATTTAAAATTTGGATTGGTTTACGCTGATCATACTCTTGAAGTCATGTGAATGGGTGTGGCCTAGTGGTCAATGAAGTGGGTTGAGCCTTGGTTGTTGTAGCCTTGGTTGACAAAGTTACCTAGTACATGTTGCGGGTAGGAAGTGGCAATTGGCAAGTATCCTGTGGAATTAATTGAGGTGCACGCAAACTGGCCCGAACACCACTTTTATCAAACAGTCATGTGAATGTGTTTTTCCAAACATTAACATACTTAGTGTAATCCCTCTACTTGTGGTCTGGGGAAGGAGTGTGACGTATGCAAACCTTACTCCTACCTTTGTGGATTTTCTCCAAGTGTTTAAAAATCAATCCGCAGATTTCCAAGCCAACCTTGAATACTTCGATGTGGCTTGAAGCAAAACAGTCCTATAGTTGAAGTTGTTTGTACGAATTATTGAACAATTTTCATGTCATTTACTAAGTATGTTGCATTTCCTAGTTTTTGACGTATTTTGGTTTATCTATTTGGTTCATAAGTGCCTGTCCATACTGGAGTTTAAAGGGTGGCCTGTTCCACCATCAAGCTGGAAATTCTTAAAACTTAACGCAGCCTTAGAACAGTACGACTATCCTGGAATTTGCAGCTTTCTATCGAGTTCATCAGGTCTTGAGACATTGGTCATTGACTGGTGCCATCCTAAACCAAGAGTAAGTTTCTTTTAGACCTTTACTTTTATTACTTAATGTAATTAATGTAAAACTATTAGTGAAAGATGATATATGTTTAGTGCTTCAGGAAAAAAAATCATTATACTTTCTTTTTGTTTTGCTTTTAAATTGAAACCACCTTACCGTTATGTTTCATAGATGATGATAAAAGGTTACAAAGAGGGGATTTGGAAAAACTTATCACCTTTTTAATTTGTCTGCAATATATCGGATTTTTTCCTGCAGAAATTGCTGTCAATGTACACAAATGAGGATGAACGACGGAGGAGATTTGAAACACATAGTTTTAACTGTTCATTGCCACATCTAAAGTTCTTCAAGTTCATTAACTTTTATGGAAAACCAAGTGAAAAAAAGTTTGTACACCCATTGATCAAATGTTTGTGCAAGAATGCGACAGCACTAAAGAAGACTGTCATTGCTTGCAATTTCAGAAGGAGAGATGTGTTTTGGAATTATGTCGTCAGGAGGTCCTAAGCTTTCCAAGATCCTATCCGCAAGCTTCAGTTGTCTTTCCTTGTTGATAATCTTACGCCATTCTCTTTTGTTGTGATGGCGACATACATAACAACCTTTTACTTTTGGTTTGAAACTCGTTTACAGTTGATAGTCCAGGTTTGGATTCTAGTTATCAGTATCCAATACAAAATAGTTGATTGCAGATTTTTCATGTCTAAGCACAATGTATTTTTCCTTTGATAATCATGTAAGAAAGCTTGATCTAAGGTTGAATGTCATTTTGCAGAAATTGTATTTCTTGATTCATTACGACTCAATGGGCTTGCTTCTTTCGACATGTGTTATTTTATTTTTAGGAAAATTGAGGACCTGCCACTTGAAGAAAATCATGCATTGGCAAGATGTTATAGAATTAAGACATGGGCTAACTGTTGATTACTATATTGTGATAACTGGTATACTATGAGGGCTAAAGTGCTTGTGTGGTTTGTCCAATTGAACTTGTGAGCCCGATTTAATGGAGGAAGGGGAGGAAAAGATTAAAAAAAAGAGAAAAATAGACCTTTATTTTGAGACAATTGGGTTAATCTTTGCAACTGAGTTCCTATATTGTTGAATAAGTTTGAGTCAGGCCAAGGATTTAAATTTTGAATTAGAAAATGATTCAAATTTTATCAAATCATGATGCTTTTGATACGGCTTACTCGTTATTTGAATTGCAAAATTGAGGATTATATTTGTCTCTTTTCACTTAATTATACCAATCAACCGCAATGAAGTGGTTGAAAACCCTAATGTTTCATATTCAAAACTTCGGGCCATTACTATATAAATAAAACTTCATCCTTATTACATTACAACCAATACCTCAAATTCCTAAAATGCTCCTCTAGTCCCGAGCTTGATAAATAAGACCATGGTTAATTCTTTTCTTCGAGCCTTGTTGTGATAAGGGAGAATATTTTTTGCATACTGGCCAAGTTTATCAACTTTTTTCAAAAATGATAAAAAGAAAGGTAGGCTAAAATAGAAAAAAGTTAATAGAGAATCAAAATTAATTTACGAATGAATCACGAAAGACAAAAAACATTAGGTAATTCTTTCCATCTATTTTAGAATTGCTGGTAAAGGCTACATGTATTCCAGGAATTTAGTTAAAGATGCCTAAAAGCTAGCCCGAACACCACCTTTTGCTTCTTATTTAGGACATTTTTCTTCTCTTTTTAATTTTTTTCTCTCTCGTTTCAATCTTATTTTTTACATAGTTTTGTGCACAGAAATCGTAGTTGGATAAACCGCCATTACTCTCATTTCAATTCGCCATTACCAAAACTGCAATTGAGAATTCATAAAGGTACAAGAAAATCATGGCGGCGGCCGGAGGAGGAGACCGGCTGACTTATCTGCCGGAGGAAATTCTACTCCACATCCTCTCTATGTTACCAAACAGTAAACAAGTTGTTCGAACCAGCGTATTATCATCGCAATGGCGATTTCTTTGGAAATCCGTTCCGGCATCACTCTATTTCAACTCAGAAGATGATCTTAACTCTGACGAAGAAGAAAATATTATCGCTTACGCAGCTTCTGTTAATAGAGAGCTTCATTATTGGAGGTCTTGCGAGAAAATTAAATCATTTAGGGTTTTTCCTCATAGTTACGAGTTTATTGAACATGATGTTGATTTGTGGGTGTACTTTGCTGTTAATATTGGTAAGGTTGAAGAGTTTACGTTGAAATTTTATTTTTTTGAGTCTGTAGATTTTGCGTATAAATTTCCTGAATTCGCGTATACGAATACGGTTTTGAGGAATTTGGTGTTAGGATGTTGCCGGTTGAGACCTTCTGGTAATGTGAAATGGAGTAATTTGGTTTCTCTTTCGATTGGGGATGCGGGTATGACAGAGGGTGTAATGGAAAAAATATTATCAGGTTGTCCTAATTTGGAGTGCTTGGAGTTAGATAAAGTTATTGGTATTCATCGTCTGGATATCAGCTCTGTGAAGCTGAGAAAATTGATTGTAACGATTTATGATAGAGAATGTGGTGTTGATGATCAAGACTATTGCCTCAAAATTCATGCCCCACATATTCGACATTTAGAACTTCGGGGATTGTGTTGCGATGAGATACACTTTCAGCTGAGAGATGTGGCTTCACTTGTCACTGCAGTCCTTTCTTTAAATGTTCATTTCGTCGACCCTGAAGAGAATTTGGAGAAAGAGTGTAGATATTTGCAGGAACTTCTTCACCACGTTGCCAATGTCAAGAATCTTGAATTGGGTCCCTGGTGCATCGAGGTATGTTTTGTTTTTACATCGACCTTGAAGAGGATTTGGAGAAGCAGGGTAGATTTTGTTTTTTCATTTCGCAGACTTGTTCTTTGCTATTGAATTCATCAGTTTAGTAACATTAACAATATCACTACTTAGGATTATATTATAACTATGTTTGCAAGTACTAAAGAATAACATCCTCATGGCCTGTTGAACAAAATAATTACTCTATTTATGACGGAAATTGTGAGAATAAAGAGTTTACTATAGGATAGATAACATTTAAAATTTGGATTGGTTTGCAGTGATCATACTTATTAAGTCATGTGAATGGGTGTGGCCTAGTGGTCAATGAAGTGGGTTGAGCACCGTGACGTTTAGTTCTCAAGAGAGAAAAACATTAAGTGATTCTTCCCCTCTGTTGTAGCCTTGGTTGACAAAGTTACCTAGTACGTGTTGTGGGTAGGAAGTGGCAATTTGCAAGTCTCCTGTGGAATTAATTGAGGTGCACGCAAACTGGCCCGAACACCACTTTTATCAAACAAAGTCATGCGAATGTGTTTTTCCAAACATTAACATACTTAGTGTAATCCTTCTACTTGTGGTCTAGGGAGGGGGTGTGGCGTATGCAAACCTTAACCCTACCTTTGTGGGTTTTCTCCAAGTGTTTAAAAATCAATCCGTAGATTTCCAAGCCAACCTTGAATACTTTGATGTGGCTTGTGCCTTGTGGCAAAACAGTCCTATAGTTGAAGTTGTTTTATCGAATTATTGAACAATTTTCATGTCATTTACCAAGTATGTTGCATTTCCTAGTTTTTGACGTATTTTGCTTTATCTATTTGGTTCATAAGTGCCTGTCCATACTGGAGTTTAAAGGGTGGCCTGTTCCACTATCAAGCTGGAGATTCTTAAAACTTAACTTAGCCTTAGAACAGTACAACTATCCTGGAATTTGCAGCTTTCTATCGAGTTCATCAGGTCTTGAGACATTGGTCATTGACTGGCGCCATCCTAAACCAAGAGTAAGTTTCTTTTAGACCTTTATTTTTGTTAAGTAATTAATATAAAACTATTAGTGAAAGATGATACATGTTTAGTGCTTCAGGGAAAAAACAATCATTAAACTGTTATGTTTCATAGACAATGATAAAAGGTTACAAACAGGGGCTTTTGACAGCTTATCCTCTTCCAAAAAGGGGATTTGGCAAAATTTATCACCTTTTTAATTTGTCTGCAATCAACTCCTTTGCTTTCTACTTAGATGAGAATAACTGGTTAATATATCGGATTTTTTCCTGCAGAAATTGCTGTCAAAGTACACAAATGAGGATGAACGACGGAGGAGATTTGAAACACATAGTTTTAACTGTTCATTGCCACATCTAAAGACCTTCAAGTTCATTAACTTTTATGGAAAACCAAGTGAAAATAAGTGTGTACATCTATTGATCAAATGTTTGTGCAAGAATGCGACAGCACTAAAGAAGTTTGGCATTGCTTGCGAATTCAGAGGGAGAGATGTGTTTTGGAATTATGTCGTCAGGAGGTCCTAAGCTTTCCAAGATCCTGTCCGCAAGCTTCAGTTGTCTTTCCTTGTTGATAATCTTACGCCATTCTCTTTTTTTGTGATCGCGACATACATAACAACCTTTTAATTTTGGTTTGAAATTGGTTTATAGTTGATAGACGAGATTTGGATTCTAGTTATCAGTATCCAATACAAAATAGCTGTTTGTAGTTTTTTAATGTCTAAGCACAATGTATTTTTTCTTTGATAATCATGTAAGAAAGCTTGATCTAAGGTTGAATGCCATTTTGCAGAAATTGTATTTCTTGATTCATTACGACTCAATGGGCTTGCTTCTTTCGACATGTGTTATTTTTTTGAGCTAAATTGAGAACCTGCCACTTGAAGGAAATCATGCATTGGCAAGATGTTATAGAATTAAGACATGGGCTAACTGTTGATTACTATATTGTGATACTGATATGAGATGGTTTACTAGAAAAAGTGTGCATATGTCTATGTTACATTGAGCTAAGGCTCTTGTAAAGATGGAACTCCCTACATCAGCTGTTCCTTCAACAGATCATTCTTATCTTTTATTTCAGCTTGCAAATGTGCAATGTCTTTGTGACGGTTTATCTGCTATCGTTGCCCGTACCTCATGGTCAGCCCCATGGACAGAGGGATGAACCTCACAATTATACCACTGTTCCAAATTATTCAGAGTAAAATCATTGGTTCAGAAGCTACTTTTACTTGGATTTGAAAGCTCTGGAACAAGCATCATCAGGTATTTCCTTTTTGGATCTGTCTGACTAATTTATTGCATGTCACCTGATAGAAGATCTGTTTGCTCTTCATTAACTATTTTATAGCTGAAGTCAAAGCTTCTCTAAGAAATTTTCTTGGAAATTTATTAGGTGTTTCTGTATATCCACAAAAAATTGGAAATGCCTGTTGCATGTCCCTTTTGATGCTTTGTGTCTTCCAATCTTTGTGTCTAGTCGAACATCATTGTTGAGAAGAAGTAATACTCGGACCAAAAAGTAAAATCTGTTATCCAGTGTGCAACACGAGCCGGATGTCTTCCTAACTGAACCCTATTACTCCCTTTCTTGAAAGGCACAAGTCCACTTTCTGTTGTTAAAAGGGGGAAGCTGAAGTATAGTTTGAAACTCCATAATGTTATGTACTCATCCAAATAATTTACTCATTTCGTGACAGGTACCAGCTAATTAGAGTAAAGGCCAACGGAATGGATGAAGGATGCTACTGAATGGAGATGTTTGAAGATGTTGGCGTTGCAGTATTTTGTATGGCCCTGATGCATGTCAAAGAACAGTCTGAAAAAATGGCCAGACATCCCTGTTTCAAAGAGACCTCATCATTTGTTTTAATCTCGAACAAGAATGATCTTTTCGAGCAGAAGATCATTCGTGTACCACTGGGCTCTTGCAAGTGGTTCAGCGATTTCAGTCCAGTGCAGACTCACCATAGTAACCAGTCACTAGCAAAACAAAACATATTACTATGTCACCATGTAGTTTAAAGACCTCTATGTTTGTGGCAAGACTGTACAACTGATGTTTAGCTCTTCTCCATTTATCTATTAAAATATTAAGTGTATATGTTAGTGGTATAAATTGACAAAAATGTAACTATTATTTTGGTGCAACTCTTATAACCACTATTGTCATGATCTACCACTGATTCCACTCATTATTCTACCTCATTATACACTGTAACTTAGGTAACGTTTGGGCTATTCATATACGCAATTTACTACCCATTATCTTCCTATTTATTGTAAGAAAGAATTCCTCACCTATAAATAGTGTGGTCTTACTTTGTATTGGTAAGAAGAGAAATAATGTAAGAAAGGATGAGAAATTCATATTTAGGTTGGTATAGTGAAAGAGAGAGTTGAGACAAAGAAAAATATTTCAGGTCTTTAGCTATATTCATTATACAAAAGAGAATAGTTATATGTTGAAGGAAGTTGTTCTCATGTGGAGCTTTTGACTCTTCAACTAAATCTAGAGTTGTTTGACGTTGTTGGGTTGTTGTATCCTAGATGGGATAAGTCAAGAGTGTTACTGCTGGATCGGTGTAGATTATGTCGCAGTGAGCTTGAATCTCCTTAAAGAAAGTGAGATATATGTGCCTCAATTTAAATGATTATTTATTCATTTTTTTTATTTTATTTTCAACTGTAATTTATTATATTTATAGTTAGGGAAATAGTATATTACACAATCATATTATGTATGTGAATTGAATGAGTAGTCTAATTGAATATAGGATCTTTCTACAAAGCTCGCCAAAAATTATAATTCAAATTTAATCAATGACCACCCAAATGTAGTTCCCAATTAAGGGTGTTAAACGTGGTGAACTGAGTTAAGTTTATGGTTACAATGCATACATCACTGCACTTTCATTTTGACACCCAACATAATAATAAACACCCAATGTAATGATTAACGATTCGTCTCATCGTGATCTTCTCTTAAAATCTCTAAAATACTTCTATCGCTCCATTCCTGTAGAGGCAAAGAACTTGTCATTGTCTCGATTGTGCTACATGAATCTCTGGGGAATTAAGTTGGAGTGGGAGAGCACTCATTTTAAGGTGGGCTTACTACTTAGATGCTTTAAGCAGTTATTCGTTCTGCGCTTGGCTACTCAGCGTATATCGTGGGCATGATAATTGGTACACTAGAGATGCTTCTTTCCCGATCCTCTCATATTAGGGAAAGATCCTTTCAATACTCTAATGCCCATATCGGATATGAACTGAACTATAGATCCTTAATTTACTTGGATCAAGGTGACGAGTATTTGAACCAAACTATTAATGGAATGAACACTTTAAACTAAAGTATTGACAATAGGAATATTTTATACTAAATTATTTTGAAAAGACATTTCTATTGAATTTTACATAATTTAAGGACATTTATTTTTACCTTTTTTTCATTTTTCCTTTTTAATGTTTTGCTAATTTTTTATTTTGGGGTGGACTACTACTTAGATGCTTTCAACAGTTATCCATTCCGCACTTGACTACTCCGCGTATATCGTGCACACAATATCTGGTATATTAATGGCGCGTCCTTCCCGATCCTCTCAATGCACAAAAGCCCACACTGGATATGGACCGAACTATCAATCCTTAATTTACTTAAATCAAGGAGGCAGGTTGTTAAACCAAACTATTAACAAAATGACACTTTTGGGTATATTATACTAAATTATTTGAAATGACATTTCATTTTATTTTTTTTCAATTTTATACTATGTTTTTATTTATTTATACTCCTAATAGAGTATATTGCAAGAATTTATATGAACTGTGCTTAGGTTATTTTCTTCTCGTTTCGAATTTCGCGCCAACTTTACCAAAACTGCAAAATTGAAGGTTGGTACTCCATGGAGACCCAGAAGAAAATCATGGCGGCGGCCGGAGGGGGAGATCGGCTGTGATCTGCCGGAGCCGATTCTACTCTAAGTTGTGGGACAAAAAACAAGTTGAGCTGTCGCATTGTTCGTGGAGGGTAGTGCTTCAGCTCTATCTAATGACTTCTTTCCTCGGGGTTTTCATACCCGACATTTGAACTCATTTAACTTTAATAGAGGTCTTATTGTACTATTTGGACTAGAGATATAATATTTAAGTAATCTTTTCGTTTCATTAATAGATATACAATTTTTGTTGGTTCATTATATTGTTTTAATGAGTTTGGAGTTGCACATATTTTATCTTTGTGCTTAATTGATTTGGTAAGTGCATGGATATTTGGTACGCCCGACAGGTAGTGTTAGCGGGTGCCAGTCATGTCTAGGGGGTAGTGTTAGCGGGTGCCAGTCACCAAGGAATGTTCTAACCTGGATATCAGAGTATATGAGCTTTCTAGAGTAAAAACTCTTGATATGAATTCTGGTGAAATTCCCTTAGCAAAACCTCTTTCTGAAACAAGTCAGATTCCAAGGTTATCAGGATTTATGTTCTGTACTGCAAAACGTTGTTTCTACTTCAGGTTCCACCTGATAAGTGTCCTTGGGATCTAAGCACAATCCCTATGAAAATGCTGCAGAGTATGGTGGTGAAGCAAATTAGGAAAGCAGCGAAAGAATGTGGTGTGGTTGGTCCAATTGACTGATTTGCTATCCTCGAGTGAGGTATTGACATTTCATCAATAGTTGGTGTAAGATTGATAGATAAAATGATATTCTTATTTTGTTTTGTCCAGCTTTGGAAGAATTTGAAATGCAATATTAAAGTTTCATATATTTCAACAAGTTTAGAATTGATGAAATCAGAGATACTTGTGTGGAATTACAACTTTAATACATGTTCTCAAATTTAGATGTGTAGTCAATAGCAATTATAATACCTGGTCGTTTGGAGGTGTATTGTGTCAAGTGTTTGATATATGTTTAGTGTATTCTTGGAAAACTTGTCTTCTTGTGGCGTGATGATTGTTCCACTTCTCACATTTTGGGACGTCGAATAGCATATCACCTGATTTCTCATTGGAATTTGTAATATAAGATTAAATGTCGTTACTATATATGCATAATTTGTTAGACGTCGATAATATATATGCATCAATTTTGCTTCTTATTTAAGACATTTTCTCTTTCTTTTTCAATTTTATACTCTCTTTTAAATCCTAAAAATTTAGAAAAGGGATTTTTAATAGTTTTGTGCACAGGTTTTGAGGATATCATTGTGGGTAAACCGCAATTACTCCATTTCACTTTGTCATTACCAAGGTTATCTATACTCCATGGAAAGGCAGAAGAAAATCATGGCGATTGGCGGCGGCCGGAGGAGGAGACCGGCTGAGTGATCTGCCGGAGCCAATTCTACTCCACATCCTCTCTAAGTTGTGGGACGCAAAACAAGTTGTGCGAACCAGCCTACTCTCTACACGATGGCGATTTCTTTGGATGTCCGTTCCATTATCACTCTGTTTCACTTTCCCCTATAGTGGAAATCAAAATGACACTGTTGCTTACCTGGCCTCCGTCCATAGAGAGCTTTATTATTGGAAATCTTGCAAGAAAATCAAGAGATTTGATATTGGGCGCCTTAGGTATGACGAGATTTATTCTACAGATGTTGATTTATGGATACATTTTGCTACTAAAGTTGCAAATGTTGAAGTATTTAAACTTTCATTTATTACTACAAGTCAACATTATTATGAGTTTCCGCAGTTTGGGTATAAAAATTCGTCGTTAAAGGCATTGGTTTTAAATCATTGTCAATTGAACCCTTGTGGTAGTGTTAATTGGAGTAATTTGGTTTCTCTTTCAATTGGGTTCATGGAATTGACGGATGGTGCTATGGAAAAGGTATTATCTGGTTGCCCTAACTTGGAACGCTTGGAATTACAAAAAGTTTCGGGCATACAACGTCTGGAAATTAGATCTGTGAAGATGATTGTATTGACGATAGAAGAGTACTACGATAAGAATCATGATATTTGGCTTGAAATAATAGCCCCGCATATTTAACATTTGGAAATTCTGGGATTGTGTAGTCAGATACGCATCGTGCAGAGAAATGTTTCTTCACTTGTTTATGCTATCCTTCGTTTACATTTTGATTTTAAGGATGAGGAAAGCAACTTAGAGAAGGAGTTTAGCTGTTTGAAGGAACTTCTTCATGGTGTTGCCCATGTCGAGTGTCTTGAACTGAGTAGCTGGTGCATCGAGGTTTATTCATACTCTTCACTATCCAAAATTCATGATTTTTTTTATTTGCTATTGAATCATCACTATAGTAACATTAATATTGTCACTACTTAGGATAATTTGATAACTAAGTTGCTAAGTACTCAAGAGTAAAGAGTTTGTAATTGATAGAACAATGTGTAAAATTTGGTTTGATTTACATTAATCTTACTTTTAAGTCGTGTTTATGGGGTTTTCCAAGTGTTTAAGGGTCCGTCTTTGGATTTTCAAACCAACTATGATTTGATGTGGAAAATCACAGTTGTATAGTCCAAGCTAATTTTTATGAATTATTCAACGGTTTTCATCTCATTTATCAAGTATGTCATATTTCCATGCTTTGACATATTCTACTTTATCTTTTTGGTTTACAAGTGCCTGTCCATTCTGGAGTTGAAAGGGTGGCAGTCTCCACCATCAAGCCGGAATTGTTGGTCCTTAAATTAGCCGACGACCAGTTGGACTTCCCTGGAATTTGCAGCTTTCTACAGAGCTCATTGGATCTTGAGACACTGGTCATTGATTGGTTTGAGGATGCATCAAGAGTAAGTTTCTTTTAGACCTTTATTTGTATTACGAAAAGGGGGGACGTGACTTCCTTACGTGTTAAAAAAAGATAAGCCCCTAATAGGAGGAGGACTCCCATTTGCAATTTGAGACATAACTAGTTTAAGTAGTTAATAATCTTCAAAAGTAATGTAGTTAACAAGGTCTCACTTTTGCTTTTTGCAGCTACAATGTAGCCTTACTCTCTATTTGTGTATCTCTGCATCTTCTTGATGCCTTCTATGATTAAACCAATTACTTCACAAAAAAAGGAGCTTCACAACAATATCTTCTGACTTGTGGAGATTTGTCCCATTGTACGTTGTTTTCACAAGAACTAAAAAGGAGAAAAAGGTGAGACAAATAACATGTGAGCTGACATAAGGATCAAGAAGTTTTTGTAACTCCCTTGAGAGCATTCACAATAAAATAAGGGCGGTCTTCCACCCAAATGTTTCTAATACAATGTTCAAGACACCATAGGTGATTGTCGCTATCAAAATGATTTCTGAGTGAACTTTTGGAAGTTGTTGGAAAAAGACGCTTCACAAATGATTGTTCTCACCTTCATGCGAGGGGGGTAATTGATCAGATTTGATGAAGATTTGAACCATTTTTGTTGTTGTTTGCATGTACTACATTGTATGTAACATTTGCTAAGCACTTTAGATGTTCCTTCAATTTAAAAATTCATGACCTATTTATTGTATCCACAATCAACTCTTTGGCTTCCGGTTTTCATCTAAGGAGAGTAACTGCTTAACATGGCGGTTTCTTTCCTACAGGACCTGCTGTTAAGGTACACAAACGAGGATAAACAAATCCGGAGGTTTGAGACACATAATTTTAACGGCTCATTTCCACATCTGAAGACTGTCAAGATCGATAACCTTAGGGGCTACTAAGTGAAAATAAGTTTGTGCTGCCATTGGTAAAATATTTGCTCAAACATGCGATCGTGCTAGAAAAGTTTGTCATTGCTGCATCATTCTTAGGGAGTGATGCGTTTCCAGATCATGCTGAAATGACACAGGAGTTCCTAAGACTTCCAAGATCATCTCTGCACATTTCAGTTGTCTTTTCTCATCAATAACCTTTGACCCCTATCGTTTTAACCAATTGCAACATATCAAACTAATTTTGTAAAGAAAGCTAAGCAGTGGAACCTTGGCACATCGTGTATGATGGGGGATTACAGAAGGAAAGAAATAGTTTTGTGCTTTGAAGGAAAAGCTTTTTTGTAAACTGAGAAGTCTATTGTAATATATCTATATTTATTGAGATTGGCTATTTGAACTGTCAATGTTACTATATGTGAGACTATCAATCTATGCAAAATCAAATCATTTTACCCACTTGTTCTCCCAAAAGATAAATAAGTATGTTGCATGTGTATGATAAAGAGTGCTAAAGTGTTTACCTGCATTAGTTAAGTATTATTAGATCCATTGTTGCTAAGGCTTTAGGGACATATACAAAGAGTGTTAATTGCTACTAAAAATTCATATTTAGCGGCAATTGAGCTATTGTCATTAGTTAAATGCCGATTAAGATCATTTTTTATGTAGTGAATTGACTGGACAGTCAGAAGAATTCCAGAATCCAGATATTATAGTCAAGTATTGTTAAGCTCATGCCACACAAGTTCACCTCATCTAAAATATCAACAAGGTAGGAATAGTCCCTACTTTCTTCAGTGTTAAAGTCTATCAATATCTCTTTATTCTCTTGAGACAGCTATTTCAGATCCTTGTGGATATGTTTCTTCTAAGTTGGAATTAAGAAGCTCAAGTTGCATTGCTACACCTAGAAACTTAATAAACAGGTAGCACACAAGTTTGTTTGGGTCGTAGAGGCCACCATGCATTTAGGAAAGTATAAACACTATGTGGGCCGTCAAAGTCACCATAATCTCTAGAGGAAATTTCTCAAATAGTCACTAGAATGAACTTAATTAGGTTTCTTAGCTACAGTTTGCATATTTACAGGCTGTAACTATAGTTTAAGCTGCTATGAGGGACCTCGTTTGTATAATTTGGGGATAAGGTACAAGTACCCCTATACTATAACCGAAATCCCAGAGACACATCTTAACTAAACTAAGGTCTTATTACCCCTGATCTCATTCAAAAAAATTTAGACAGAATGTCTGTTTGATCTCTGTATTAACCAAAAATGGACCGTTTATCATCAAATTATTGAAAATGGTCATTCTGTCATTTGACTACTTAAAATTAGCACAAGCTATGGTTTCCACTCTTATTTTTCTCTATCTCACTCTTATAATTTGAAAAAATGTATATTTATTTCAGTAAATTTGTTATATTAATGTTGGTGTGATATATCAAAAATATATTAAATTACACTTGAAAATAAAATGATAAAAATGAATAAAACAAAATTCAGGTTGGGGCACAGATACTCGCTCTCTTTAAGGAGATTCAAGTTTACTGTGGCATAATCTACACCAATCCAACAGTATATCTCTTGACTTGTTCCCTGCAAAATACAACAACCCAACAGCGTTATACAACTCAACCAGCTTTGAATTAGTTGAAGAGTTCAAAGCTCCACCAAAAGAACACATTCCTTCAACACATAATTACTCTCTTTTGTATAGTGAATTAGTTGAAGACTTAGAATATTTTTCTTTCTCTCAACTCTCTTTTTCACTACACCAAACTCAATATAAGCACAATATAAACTCATTATCTTTTCTTACATTATTTCAGTTGTATATATTTTGTTGTACTCAACACAAAGTAAGACCACACTATTTATAGGTGAGAAAATCTTCGGCAAAGGAAGATAATGGAGAAATTGGATAAATAAATGGCCTAAAAGTTACATGAGTTATAAGGTATAATAATAGAATAAAAAGTGAAATAATGTGTTACAGACTAATAAGGTTTCAATAGGGAAGTAATGCTATAGAGGACCATTACCACGTTCTGTGAAGCAAATACTCCCCCAGTGTTCATGTAACATTTGATAGACCAAGGCAGAATATGCTATTAAACCTAATTATGCTATTAAACCTAATTAAAGTATGAGACAATTTAATAATAAAATAATATTAAAATTTTCACACTAACAATCCTCCACTCATTTTAATATTTAGATAAAAGAGTACTTTACAATTTAGTTGAAGGTATACTATTATGCATAATGAAGGTGTGCTCTGCATTGAACCTTCACTTAGTAAAATATTAATTTTTACTCTGGAATTTGTAGTGGTCTCAGACTTGAACTATGGTTGATTAAGGGAAATAAAGCATCACTACTTACATACAATAATCAAGGTGTTGACATAAACTTTCATAGTTAGCACATTACAACCTTGTGCTATTTAAATTTTCATGAGTGTGTTTTAGAATTAGCCCATTCTCATAGAAAGCGACCTACTTTTACATTCACATAGGTGAAATCTGTCAAGGGTGCTCTTATAATTTGACACCGTATTCATATGAGATACAAAATTTAATTAAGAGTTCAAAGACTCAACCTCCACAAATTATTATAGGTGTCACGACCCAACGCTATCCCCTAGATGTGACACGGTGTACAAGACTCCGAAAAGCCTCATACAAGCCTCATAGCATATCATAACATAAGAACATAGGAAAAAGTGCGGAAATTTAAAACTTTTCTTTACAATCGAAATCTCTTATAAAAACCAAATGGGAGTCTACAACACTATGTCTCAAACCATATATAACACTTGAATACAATCTTAGGGACACAACCCTTACAAAAGTCTAAAACATAAAGAAAGACTTAAAGGACATACTGGTCAAGCCCTCGAATACTATAAAGACTCACCAATCTTCTTTTTCTTGATCTACTATGGTCCTAGCCATGAGGGTGGAAGCCGATATCACCAAACCCTATACTTTGTAGAAAAATGTAGAAATATGGGTTAGCACAAAAATGTACTAAGTATGGAAGTCATGCATAAAAATCCTTAAAACATGCAAAAAGGGACATTTTAGTTGAAATCATGCTATATGCCAATTTTGAACATCATCTTTGAAATAGTTGGAGAATGTAGCTCATAAGACAACTCATGCACAATTCATCATAGCATAAATGATATCATCATAATGACAAGCATAGTCTCCAACATAAACATAAGGCATATCCCAATCTTCACAAGACATAGTTCACACACATAGTTAAATACCAAATTCATTTCATCATAATAGAACCATCACATAAGTAACCCTAGGTTATACTTGTGCAATGTATAAATAGAATCTCATACCCTATCTACACTAAGTATCACTTTTAGGCCACCACGCTCATACTTATCATGTTTTGATCTCATCCATAGTCAATAATCATGGACAAGAAAACATTCATATTCATAGCTTATAACAAGGAAAGTCACTATTAGCAACACTCCATACCATACATGCATACTTTCATATATCTTCATAGCATAAGGAAACCACACCCTAACCCCTTTCAAAGTCTACTTGTGCAATGTATAAGTGAAGTCCCATACCCCACTCACACTAAGTAAGGCTCATTAAGAAGTCATAAGTATAGTTCATGTTCATGTTCATAGTTTATATAAAACATACATTAACTCATAATCATCATGTCATAAGAGAAACATACCACACACACTCTCAAAGCCTACTTGTCCAATGCATGAATCAAGTCTCATACCCCCATTCATACTAAGTAGAACCTCTTGAGGAACCATAGTACATAACTCATGTTCTTGTTCTTGTTCTTATTCTTGTTCATGGAGGGAAAATAGCCTTAATCGACATAGACCATGTGAGCTACATGGAATCCGGTGTCATGTCCCACACCAAAAAAAGATGTCCTACTTGCCTAAGGTAGAATTAAATGTATTAGCTTTTAGGTGGATCCACTAGCTAAAGACCTATGTGGGCACATAGTGATGGGATAGGGAGATTGCTTCTAGAAATCCCAAACCTATTGCATTGACGGGGGAGCTTCCATCTCATGAGATTATCTTTAGAGAGCCCGGCCTATTGTATTGACGAGATGGCCTCTACCTTATTTTTCATATTCACTCGGTGCTAAGCATTATTTCCCAAAATTACATGTTTAGTCTTGAATTGGATTTACATGCATGAAGGAGTATCTAGACCCTCCATCCAACACAACTCATAAAATAGCTCATAGATCATGCGTGAGAATGTACTTTCACAGTCCATGTCTTTAAATTAGATTCTATTAGGTGAGAACTGACTTTCAACCTAGAATGTTCATAATGAATTCAATTAGGTGAAAACTAACTTTCAACCTAGAATCTTCAATATGTGAGGAAAACTTTTACATTATAATCATGTGTTTTCATGAGAATAGACTTTCAATCAACACAAGAAGATTATCATGATCATGTACATTTCATGCATAGTAATGTGTAAAGGTGCATATGAGAAATAGCCTTTCAAGTAATACCATAGATACATATCATAATCATACTCATACATGGAGTGTGTGTGTGATTGTCCTTTCAATGACACAACACAACATTATCATCATAGACACTTCACTCTTAAAGTGTTTATAAAGCATGTACATAATATCACAATCATGCATAATTCTCATATCTTGCATACAAGGATCATAGATCACATCAAATCAACATATCTAGCATTCATTATACTAGACATGGATATTACCATAATTCAAGTAGTTCATTCATTGCATGCATAAGCTCATGTACTCACATTGTAGGTCATGTGGGTAAAGTCCTTCCACAATAATACCATATACATTTCAACATGCATAATAGCTTCCTTCTTAAAGCCTCAACATTCATAGCTCATTCATTTTATCTTTTACCATTTAAGCCTTAGAAGCCATCTTCATACTACAAGCATTACTCTCAAGCAATACCTCACATGGTCATCATGTAAACCTAACTCTCAAGGTAAACTAACTACATGTTTCATTCTTAACCAATTATAGTCATATAACATCAAGTAAACTCAATCTAAATACTACTTAACCATGATCCATCATATAAGCCCTAACCTAATTCATTCATATCTACAAGATTTACTTATAAACAATTCATATTTAGGTCATCTAGTCTAAGGAAATTCATAAAGAAGTTCATCAATCTTAGAAGGTCACATCTAAACCCTCAATTTGTCTCTTTCATGGCATAACACTTGACCATACCAATTTCACCCTAGAATCTTAGGTTAATCAAGGATACATGTATAATCATACTAAAATCATGTAATTACATCATAACCAATCATTATTTACTCAATTGAGCCAATAAACAACAATACCCACACTTAAGATCCAAATTGGGAAAATTAGGAATTTTATGGGTTCCTGGGGGAATTCATCATAAACCAACAATAATTTCATCAATTCAATCATAATTCATCATAAATCATCCATTGAAAACACTTTGAAAGAGAACCCATGACTTAGATTGAAACCCTAGCTTTTGGGGAAATTGAAAGCTTTGAAATCAAGTTTTGAAGTGACTCAATGAGTGAAGGCTACCCATAGATGAAAAGCTACCATACCTTATTAAGATTCCTCACAAAATTGAGTGGAAAAGTTGAGTTCTTGAGCCCTAGACCTAGACCTTGACCTCTTCTTCTTCTTCTTCTTCTTCTTCTTCTTCTTCGATAGAGGTTCTAGAGAGAAATATTGGAAGAGAGTTGGGTTATGTTTTGGGGGTCTTGGGAATTATGAAGTGTAATGGGGTGGTTAATGGTTTAAAATGTCTTAAATAAGTGAAATAAAACAATATAAACCATCTCCATTCATTAACTAATTAATTTGGAATTTCCTAAAATAACTGAGTCTTGGCCGAGATTGGATAGAAAGGTGCAGATGTGACCCACGCCCATGACCCACGGACCGTGGGTCCACTCACGCCCCGTCCTGCAGGTCTTGGGTGAGGGGTCTGCAGCTCACTTTTCCAGGTCTTGACCCACGAGTTGGAGCTACGGAGCGTGGATGGACCTACGCCTAGTAGGTCTCATCCGTAGGTCCTAACATTTTTGGCAGACTTTGGGTTCTTGGGGTTAGACTTTAGGGTCCCCCTTAAGGAACGTTGGTTGGTCCTTGGGGGGTCGTACCTTGACGTTTAACCCCTAAACCATTTAACCTAAGCTTGGGAAATCATTTTACAACATAAAACCCCACATCAAACTCAACAACTCACTTGTAAGGCTCTAGTTTCACCTACTAATTTTCTGGGATGTTATAATAGGATAAATGCACTTCTATCATAGGGATTGAATAAAATTAATATTAGGGCATTTCACAACAAGTCATCATGTGATTTGTTCTACCCATTGAACTTGGTTATAGGATCTCTAGTCTCCAAGTTGGGTTTCCTCATACATGACTCATAAATTTATGAGCTTTAATTGTATCCCCCTCAATGTGCTTCAGATCCAATATGTTGCTAAGACCTTAGTTTATGAATCTGCAAGATTATCACAAGTTTTAACACAATTAATATTGATGGTATACTAGTGATCAATATGATCTCCCAATATTGTATTTTAGCCTCATGAGTTTGAATTTACCGTTTTAATAACGATTTTGTACTCTGCCATTATTTGGTGCAATCACAATTAATCAAAACTAGAAAATTGATTTCTCAAAATAAAGTATTTGATATAGTAAAATCAATTCACTTTTTCACTAGTTTAAACTTAATTTTTTTACTTCAACCTCCATAGTATATTTTGCAAATAATATAATTTGGTTTTTTCATTTCCAACAAATAGCATCAAGTTTTCTCATATGATTTGCTTGTACCCGTTAAGTACTTTATGCGAACACAATATCAAGTCAAGTTGTTAGTCACATCTCTCATTTATTTTATTAGGTTAGCAACCTCTAGAATGGGAATAGAAACAAAGTTTTTCCATGCATATGTCAAGGGTAGGAGGAGAAAGTTGCAGATCTCAGAAATAAAGACTAGGCCAGTAAATGTTTTCCAGGAGCAATTTATGGAAAATAATAATTCCCCTAATTTTTCAATGCTAGATATCATAACTAGAGTGATATCAGATGAACAAAATGAAGAGATGAGAAGAATACCAATAGAGGAGGCGATCGAAGAGGTTGTTCTTGCCATGAATGGAGATAGTTCTAGTGGTCCAAATGGTTTCTCTGGGCATTTTTTCCATTTTTGTTGGGACATTGTAAAGGTGTATATCAGTAACATGGTAAGAGTTTTTTTTCTGTGGATAAAAACTTCCAAGATTTATTACTCATACTATTCTAATACTAATCCCCAAAAAAGAAGTGGTTGGTAACTTTGGGGATCTGAGACCTCTCAGCTTAAGCACTTTCACTAATAAGATTATATCAAGGATGTTACATGATAGATTGGTGGCAGTGCTTCCTGAAATAATCTCACAGAATTAAGCAGGATTTGTGAAAGGGAGAATTATCATTAAAAATGTCCTTTTCGCTCAAGCCATAATTAGAGACATCAATAGAAGAAATAAGCTTCATAATGTAAGAGCGAAGTTAGACACGGCTAAGCAATATGATAGAGTATCATGAATCTTCCTCTCTAAGGTGCTAAGAAGTTTTGGCTTCTCAGAGAGAATATTAAACAAGGTGGTAAGGCCGGTGTCTAACAATTGGTACTCAGTGATCATGAATGGACAAACCTTTGGTTTTTTCAGTCAACTAGAGGATTGAAGCAAAGACATCCACTCTCACCAACCCCCTTTATCATAGCAGCAGAGGTTTTGGCTAGAAAGGTCAATCAACTTTTCAAGGATCAGGATTTTAAGGGATTTGAATTACTAAAATTGAGCCCAGTGATTAACCATTTGTCAAATGATACTATATTGTTTTGTTCAGGACATCCTAATTCAATGAAAAAAATGATAAATGTGATAAGGGGATATGAAATGGTGTCTAGAAAGATGATTAATCTTGACAAGAGTCTATTCTATTTGCATGAAAAGGTACCAATTGGAGCTTGCAGGCAAATAACAAGAATTACAGGTATTAAACAATGTTCCTTTCCTTTCCTTTCACCCATATGGGGTACCCCAATTTCTATGGGAGGAAGAATAGATCCCAGTTTGAGGCCTTGATTAAAAAGGTGATGAAGAGAATTATTCTTTGGCACAACAGACTACTCTCATTTAGGAACAAATATGTGTTAATATCCCCTGTGCTACTGTCTATGTCAATTTATGTTCTATCAACTTTGAACCCACTGGCTTGTGTCATTAACCAGATGCATAGAATTTTTGTAAAATTCTTTTGGGCTAATACTGCAGGGACTAAAAACAAGCACAAGGTGGCCTGGGATAAAATGTGTTATCCAAAAATGAAGGGGGCTCTTTTGCTAAGCTCTCAAGAAGCACCACCCTATTTTTGCTCGGGGATATGACATGTCACATGTATGGAGGAAAATGACAACAATCAGGAAAGAAGTAGAACATGAAATCTAGTGGCAGGTTAAGGCTGGAAACTCTATCTTCTGGTTTGACAATTTGACTAAAACAAGGAGAATTGTATCACATAGAGGATGTGGGAGTTGGAGGTTAAAGATTTTAGCACAGGAAAGGGGTGGAATAGATAGAAGTTACTACAAAATTTGTCAACGGAATTGGCAGATTACATCATGGAGAATATTTTACCACCAAATTTCCAGCATGGTAATGATATAGCATGGTGGATGACACATTCACATGGGAGATTCACAATGAAGTCAGCTTGGGACTTGATGAGAGGTAAACAAGATCAAAGAAGAGACTATAATTTAATCTAGATTAAAGGGCTACCTTTTAAGATCAACTTCTACAATAGATGACAACCTTAAAAAGATGAAAATCAATATAGTTTCCAGATATTGGTGTTGTGATAGGAAAGAGGAGGAGCCAATAACTCATTTATTCCTAACAGCCCCCATATCTACTAACTATGGAGGTTTTTTGCTAATTTTATAGGAATTAACATAGATGGGATCCATCTACAACAACATTTATAAAGTCATGCCAGCTATCATCACGTGGAGTTTATGGAAAAGAAGGAATGCCCTCAAACATGGCCGTGAATTAGTTATGAGAGTGTCACGACCCAAGGTACCCCTAGGCATAACATGGCGTATAGGACCCCGAGAGGCATCATACAAGCCACTTAGCATTCATAACAGGAAGTCTAAACATTTGTATCATTAGCCATCTAGTACATAAGAATGAAATTTGGTTCTAGCCCATACATCATGTCCAAAACTGAAAGTAAGAAGGAAAAACTAAAAACGATGAAAATCCTTCCTCGAAGCATAAGGACTCACCAAAGCTCGAAATCTCTCAAATCAACCCCTAGCCACGAAACTAGGAACCCTGACTGCCGGATCCTACATTTGGAGAAATGAAGGCAAGAGTGTGTGTTAGTACTAAATATGTACCAAGTATGATAGCCATACATATAACATTTGATAACATGCTTAAAAAGGGGACATTTTATGACATGCAATGACCAAGCTAAAACATGATATAAAAAGGGTTAGAAAACATGAGTCATAAAACATGGTCAATGCAAGATAACATCGTTAAAGTTCTTTGAACAAATGTGAGATGCTTCTTGAAGTAACCTTAGTTCATTATTATTGTGGGAGATTTACCTTTAACCGACATATAAGACCATGTGAGCTATCAACACGGAATCTAGTGTCTACCCCACACCAAAAAGGGTGTCCTAATTGCCAAGGTAAGACCATGAACTTCTAACTTATGTGGATCCACTAGCTAGTTAATATATATATAAGACAATCATCCTATGGGGGCACATAGGTATGGGATAAAGATATTGCTTCTATAAACCCGACCTCTACTAACGGGAAAGCTACCATCTCAATATCCTCTCGGTGCTAAGCGTAAGTCCCACGGAATAGTCATTTTCTTAACTTGTTCTTATTATCCATGGAAGGGCACGTCACCTTGCCAATCCAATATAAGTCATATGTCATCCATGCAAAGGTACAATTAAGTAACCAATCCAAGCTAGGTTTCATTAGAACAGCTCCTTATCTTTGATTCATTTTAGGTGAGAAGATCTTTCAACCTTAGAATCTTTTATGTGAGAAAACCTTTCACATTCATGAATAAGGTAGTTATGTGAGCAATCATTTCACAACAATTAACCACAAAAACATATATGTTTTTACTCTCAAAGCAATCTACATCATCTCATCAATTACATAAGAACATGCATAATTTCATAATTTACCTTTCATAGTTCAAAACCCATTTTCAATCATCAATGTTTAGAAAACATGGGTTAATCATGGGTTCATGGGAATTCATTATAAAATTATGTAATTAGCTCAATTCATGCTTGATAGATCATGAAACAATCAAATAAATCAATATTTAAAGGAACCCGTGACCTAGAAGAAAACCCTAACTCAATTGGAGAATCCTAACTTTGTAAATTGGAGAATTTGGGAACTCCATGGAAGAAAGGCTCCACGGATGAAGACTATCATACCTTAGAGTTCAAAGCCCACAATTAATGGTGAATTTGGAGACTTGATCTTGAAATCCTAGTCTTTTTCTTCAAGCTTTTAGAGAGAGAAGTTTTTTAGGGAAGAACTTGGAGGGATTTGGGGAAATTCAAAAAGTGATTTTAGAATGGTTAAATTTTAGGCTTAAAAGACTTATATAGGGTTTAGGATTAGGATAAAAACGACTTAGTTAAGGTGTTAGATGCATAGGAAAAGACCCATATAACCTTAAAAAAATAACTGACGAGTTTTATTTTTCTAAGTCAATCTCCATGTACGGGTCTACCGTCTGTGGACCCTTCTACTAGCCGTGAATCATTGTCTTAGAATAATTTTCACAAGGCTTAGGTTCAAGGATGGGTTCATTGACCGTGAACTCTTCTACCGTCCTTGAACCCTTCCGTAGACCCTTGTCTTAGAATATTTTTCACAAGGCTTGGGTTGAAGGATGGGTTCACTGACAGTGGACTCTTCCACCGTCCTTGAACCCTTCCTTAGACCCTTGCCTTAGAATATTTTTCACAAGGCTTGGGTTCAAGGATATGTTCACTGACCGTGGACTCTTCCACCGTCCTTGAACCCTTCCTTAGACCATTGCCTCGGAATATTTTTCAGAAGGCTTGGGTTCAAGGATGGGTTCACTGACCGTGGACTCTTCCACCTTTCTTGAACCATTCTTTAGACCCTGGCCTTAGAATATTTTTCACAAGGATGGGTTCACTGATCGTGGACTCTTCCACCGTCCTTGAACCCTTCCTTAGACCTTTCCACCGTTCTTAAACCCTTCCTTACAAGTCTTTTTTTTTTGAGGTGTTACAGAGAGCATAGTGAACATGACATTGGAAGTGGCGAGACAGATGGTGAAGAGTCAAAACAATTGCAATTCTTTCAGCTCTTGATCAGTGTCTGAGGAGAAGGTTGCAGAATGTTATAATTTAGACGGATTCACTGAGTCTCAAAAAGATTATTCTGAAGACTTGGAGGATACCTTGAGAAATAATAGATAAGGTGGAGAAAATAAGAGAGCTACTTTAGAAGACTAGAGCAACAATTATCCATATCATCAGAGAAGGTAATTGTTTGACTGATTCCTTGGCTAATATAGTCATTGACTCACAAACAGATCATGAGTATCACGATTGGCAAAAGCTCCCTCTGGTGGGAAGGAAGAACCTCAATTCAAACAAATCACAACTTCCAAACTACATGATAAAAACTCGCAGAATCACCCATAATGATACATAAATTAAAGCAGAAGGAGCAGACACGAGGCATTAGAGAATAGATGCTAAACAAGATGCAAAACAGTATCAGAAGGCTTGCATACACCAAAGTAACTAATCAGGAGAATAAAAGTAATAAGAACATAATACAGTTGGTTGCAATGTTGTCAAAGAAATGCAACTGACTTACACAAAGCTAAATACTATCCTAGCAAGCAAATACTAATCAAAGGACGAGGGGGGGAAGGGCTATTTTACAGATCTAGAAGATGAGTACTCAACTAAGGGACACCAGAGATTTCGCCTACAAATGAGCTTCACCAGTTACCCATTCCTTCATCGGTCATTTGGGGATATACCATGAATACCTGAAGAAAGGGAAAGAGCTAAGTATAGAAATACAGAGAAATGAAGTAAGGAAGAAGAGTTTGATACATGTACCAATGAAGTTACAACACAAAAGAGCATGAAGGACACTCAACTGATGGAAGAAAAGACAACCTTTCCGACGAGCTTACTCAGGCAACGGAGGAGAAGGGATTTTGTCAAATCACTTTCCAAAAAGTGATGATGCCTTAGAGATAAGGGGCATATTTTATTTTTGGGCCTGGTCTTTTAGACTATGCCGAATTTTGTTTTGGATTGTAGATCTGGGTCATGGCCTTGTAATGACTCTTGGGTTTCTTTATTGAATAAATAAAATGGCCGATAGCTAGAAAATTCAGCCAAAAAAAAGAAAAAAGAATAGTCAATGTAAGCAAAAGGTTAAAGAGATGATTTATTTTGCCAAATATTACAAATCAACTGTCAATTATATTTACTAGCCTTCCAATGATTAATAAATCTTATAATCCACCTGCAAAACTCCAGGCCGAGTTGATGTCCTAGCAGGATAAACTTTAATGTAAATGAGTCTAGGCTACATTTAAAACGTGTTATGCCAATTGATTTTGAAGATTAAAATCTTAAATAAAAAGGATATGAACAAAATTCAAACATGCAATGTTAATGTCATAAGTGATGAATAACGTTTCAAATACACTTCATCCAATTCTAAGTGCAAACGGTCATTAAACAATATAAAACCCAATAACTGAGTTGGGGTCGAACCCACAAGGAGCGGTACGTGTTCAAATTCAATTAAGAAGTACAAATGTGAGATAGCTAGCTATAGGAATATACATTATCGAAAAAGACATGAAATAAATTAAAAGGGTTGACACAAATGTCAGATGGGGGGTTTTAGTTTGCAATTATCAACTACAATGCAGTCAAACAACGATAAAATAACAATAGGGAGAGGAATTCTCGGGATGTGATCGATTATAGGCAAATTTCGATATATGGGTAATTAAAACTACTAGTAAACAACTAAATATCAGTAGGTAGGCTATACTATAAGGGAGATAGCTTTCTCTCGAACAACTATTCCGAATCAGGTGATTTCTTTCGAACATCAACAAGTATAGCAATGAAGAACAGCCCACACCTTAATTCATCCACTCTCTCGAGTTAGATGGATAGGATTGGGTTTAGGATTCACTCTCTCGTGTTGAATCCAGCTCAACCCAACACCTACAAACCATTAATCAATACCCTTGGTTCTAAAACCCCTCTCTCTCGAGCAAGCTAAGAACACAAAATTAGAACTGCATTTGCAACTACAATTCATAAATTAAGCCACAAATAATGATTAAACCCACTTCAATATAGCATTTAAACTAGTAATTAATAATATCCATAAACTAATTCAACCCATAATCACATAATCACACCCAAGAATTGGGGTTTTAGCCAAACATCATAAAAAGGTAAAAACCGTTACCAAATTGATTAGCCATCAACTAGGTAAGAGTAATTAAGCCTTTACAATGCTCCAATTTACATAAAATTTGTAACCCACTTGCAAAATTTCCAAATATAGTCTCAAAAAGCCTTCAAGTTTACAAGGAAACTATTCTAAAATGGTAGCAAGCTAAAATCTGGAAAAAAGAACTCCTAAACTTACAGTTCAAAATTCAATTTATAGCTGCCAAATATTAGCCACGAAAGGCCATTAGGCGAGGTAAGTCGGGTTCGCCAAGTGGTTCGACGAACCGCCCTTTTGCTTTCTTCTATCACCTTTTTGCATTGGCTTTCAACATCCTCAAGTTCTGTAACTTTGGGCGATCAAACTTGTCATCACGGAACTGATCGGCGATTCGTCGACTGCCCCTTTCTTGTCGCCGACTTGGTTTCTTCCCTCGGGGCTGGCACACTGGAACTTTAGGCGGACTGAAGAGCCACTCGGCGAGTCGGCGAGTGGTCTTGGCGATCATCAGGCTCGCCTTTCTCCACTTCTTCAGTTTGTTTTGTTCCTTTTTGCTTGTTAGTGTCCTTACTTTGCTCCTCAATCCATATACCTGAAAATCAAGGCTTTAACATCAGTTTACAGCACAAAATAGGCATTTGAGGACACTAAATATATATAAACAAAGACCCAAATGAGTCTAAATCTCGGACTCATCAACACCCTCAACTTAAACTTTTGTTTGTCCTTAAGTAAAACTCAAGATCAACATTTCAAAAAAGATGTCTCAAATAGTGTTGCATTAGACTCAACATGAATGCACACAACAAGGTTCAAATTACTCATGCAATGATCAGTTGTGCACTCAAAGATTCAAATTGTGACTCACCATCATCAATTATGCTCAAGTTCACAATACTTGTTTCAAATGCAAGTTCAAGCTCAACAATGGTATTCAAATGCCCTCACAACAAAGATGATTCCATGTTCACACAAAATTTCTTCAACAATTTAGAGTTCCAGAATCACAAACAACTCTCACACTCTCAAATATGAACCCATAGGTTTGCCCTTATTTTCCAATTAACATTCGTTTCAGCTCACTCAAGATCACAAAGGTCTTTTCAAGGCTTGTAACGTGGTTGAGTGTCAAGGTATGGTCATTTAGGCTTAGTGGCTTCTACCTTCATGAAGTATGGTCTGAACATCACTTTCCTCTTTTTCTGTAACATTTCAATTATGCTCATAATCCACCCATTATTCAACTTCATATGAACTACCGGATATCCCATTTCTTTTGCAATTTCCATTACTTTATTTCACAACTTTTTATTTTATTTTTCTTTCTTTCTTTCTTCTTTTTCCTTGTCTCTTCTCTTTTCTCTTTTTTTTTTACATGGAGAGGTTCCATCTTTTTCAAAACCATTACTCAAAGGGGAATTTCTCACACTTCTTGACTTTCCTTCTCTTTTTACCACACCCCAAACTTAGGCTTTTGGCCTAAGTTGGCTATTCAAACAAATCACATTTCATGAAAGTTATGAGTGAATGGATAAAGAGAGGTCACAATTGTTCAAGTTTCTTCCAAGAAAAGAATAAGGCTCAAGAGGGTTCGACCAAGGTTCACACATATCACAAGGTTGGCCACAAAAGAGGTATATTGTCAAATTGTTTGCACTCTTCAAAATTGTTGCCTAAGATTATTTCAAGTGCTTGCATCACTCAATCAACCGGACCAAGGGGAAAATTCTAGGTGTTATTACACACTGTTTAAAGTAATCTCATCACACAAGGCATTGGCACCAATATCAAACAAGACTTCATACTTTCTAGCTAGTGTGAAATGTTCATCACAAGAGACTCATTCGATAACCGACTAGTCATAACGAGATGCTAAAAGTTCACACATTGTCTATGCAACTTCATTTGCCTCATCGTAGCCACATATTCATTTCATTAAATTAAGAGCACTATTCAAGTCATTGGTATTGATCACAATCGACACTCAAATTCGCATAAGAATAGCCACAATCACACACAAAAGAGGTGGCAAAAATTTTAAAATTTGGTTCAAACCCATTTTCATTCAAAACAAGGGGCCACAAGCTGAAGCATTCATAAGATCAGATCAAAACATATATATAGATCAACAAAAGCCCAATATTCACAAACATAACAAAATCACAAGAGGTAGGTATGGAAATACCTCACCCCACCCACAAAAAGAAGCAGTTGTCCTCAAATGCAACTAAAGTAAAAATAATTAGTAAAAACAACAGAGAGGGAGCTAAAAATATCATACTGCCAGGCTAAGCCTGGGGTGAAGTTTACATCTTAGTCGCTCCTTCTGTTCGGCATCAGTGTCCGGGGTTACACTCTGGGGTTGGGAATTAGTGCCCGGTGTCTCATTAACATTAGCTTCACTGGAGCGGCCATAAAGGTATCTCTCAAAGTGTTTGAACATGAAAATGTACCATAGCCTCCTCGAAATCAGTCAGGCCCTTATAGATGGTCTCCTCATGAACACCAAGCTGCTCCTCATCAGTCTCAGTCTCGGAATCTGCAATCGCGTCATCAGCTCTAATCTTATCTCCGATGGTAGCCGAAGGAAAGTCAGAACAAGCCTGAATATCTGTGTCCAGGTCGTCAGGGATCTTGACGGTCCCAAAAATCAGAGACATATCAATGGACTTCAGTTGGTCCACATCTTTTCTCAACTCTGCAATCGCGGCCTTTAAGGCCGTCACCTCATGAGTGGCTCCCTCACCTCTCTCACACACCTCTATCCTCGCCGTGAGGGCATCAATAGAATCTCTAAAAGGTGTCAATGCAGTGGTAAGAACTGTCTCAATCATCTTGGGAACCGCAACCTCTAGCTGGGAGGCACGCACATCAGCAGAATGGGCTAGGTGCCCCATATTTAGCAACATGGCCTGGGTGAGCAGGGGTCTGGATGCAGTAGTACCAGCTGCAGAACTAGGAGGTGGGGGAGCGGCAGAAAAACTCGGAGTCTCAGAGGGGGCAGAACTAGAAGTACTTGAAGACTTAGTGGCTCGAGTAGGTAATATTGCCTTTGCAGGTAATGTCTCAATATCAATCGTTGGGGACGTGTCCATCGAAGCTGCTCTCCTTCTCCCAGCCTCATCCTTCAAGTACACAACTTCAATACGCCAGATGTCAGTAGAGGAGGTGGGAGTCACTTCCACATCCGTCCTCTCATCTCACGGAACACGGGCCTGTCTGCACAGCTCAGTGATCAACATTGGAAAGGGGAGAGATGTCTAGCGTTGCCTAGCCCTCATGGCCATTTTCTGCCCAATGATTGCACCTAAGTTGATTCTCTTCCCAGCAATAATGGATCCAAGACAGGCTGCATATGTGTGGCAGAGGATAGATTCGTTCTGGGATGGCATGATTATGCTACTAATAAATACAAACTAGTACCTTGCTGCCACATTGAGGTCCTTTTTCTCTATTAGCACTCATGCCTCAATCCACCTACGAGTATTGTCAGAAAGGAAAGAGGCCAGCCAACTTTTCATATCCTCCAATGTCGTTTTCTTGATCATACTCTGGTAGTCATCTGTGAAGTTGTAAGCGCATTGCAAGACGACATTTATATCATCACTATCACATTTTACCTTCTTCCCCCAGACAACCACATAATCCACTGGATTAAGGGTATTGGTCTTCCTCTTCCCTTGTGGTACCAAAGCATTGTAGGCTGAGTATATCTCCCGGACCCAATTAGGAATGTAGGGACCCCGGGGTTTAGTGAAAAGTTGGAATTTGTGGGACTTAAAGGTGCTCCATATCTCGGGATATCTGTCCACCACACCATCTGTGGACAACATCTTCTCCTCAATGATAGTCCTCAGTCCCTCAGCCTTTAGTCTGTGGAGAGACTGGGGAAGAGGACCTTGTGTTGGTGATGCTGGAACCACCGTCGTGCTGGAGCTGGAGGAGGAGGAAGAGGAGGCACCCGGATCCTAGACGAATCATGAATACCCTTGGAGCGAATATCTGCTCTCCGGGAAAGTAGAAGCTGGTCATCCTCAAGCTCAGAGATGAGAGCCTGAGAATCCTGGATTCTCCCTCATTGTCTGATGAGGTGAGGTGAGGTGAGGTGAGTCTCATAGACTCTCTCACTGTCAGAGCTAACCTCTGGTGACTCCACAACAGACGCCTTGCCCTTTCCTTTCCCTTTTCCTCCCTTAGTAGGGACTTTAGTTGTCTTTGCCTTGGATGCAACTGCATTCTCATTTATGTGATTCATTTTGCTCGCTTGCGGGGCAGCATGTCTCTTCCTGGCACTTTGCGTCTAGTCATTTATGCAAGACACATAGAAACATGTTAGAAATTATCCAAGGAAAATGAAGAAAGTGAGTTGCAGAAAGACTCGCTGAACCAGTCGCCAAGTCATTAGGCGAGCCAGATAGGGCTCACCGAAAGTACCAGCTTGAAAATTTTTCAGAATCAAGACAGTTCAGTGATGTTCAGGTCCACTCGATGAATTGCTGACACCGATTGGTGAGATAGGTTTTAGCCTGCCGAAAGTTACAGTGTATTTTAAGGGTTACGGGCGCAGAAAGGGCAATCAAGAAGACCTTTCGGCGAGCTCAAGCATCTCGTCGGGAGTTACAGAACAAAATAAACCAAAATTTTAATTAAAGAGCGATTTGAGGGTGACTTCAGCAAACCGCCGAACCACTCGGTGAGCTCGACATAGCTTGCCAAATGGCCCAACGTGCCAGTTTTCATCCCAACACTTTAAAATCAATCCCGCAGCCCTCGAATTCAAAATCAAACACCAACACTTTTCAA